>JXWZ01001197.1:0-10139 GCA_000956215.1 Anopheles farauti No. 4 | reverse complement strand
TGGGCATGCTATTTGGACTTTACTCTCAACATGACAGTTCCATAAACATGTGTAAGGAAAGCTAGAATCATCATGCACATTTGATATTTATTTATTATTTTAATCGTTCGATATTTGATTGAATAATAATGTTGACACCATTAGGATACTGGAAACAAAACAAGATCACCTTTTATGCTTGTATTTTAATTTTTAAATATATACATTTTTTTAAGGGTACTTACAGCGTTAGTCAACAAATTTTTAACACTGCGAGAATAAAATGTTTCTGGGTTTTGTTTGCTGGTCATGATTTATATATATTTCACAAGCGCTTACCGTCAAGCGGGCTAAGATTTTTTTTTTATTTTTCACATAATATTTAACTATTTATCGTACATTGTGCTATTCGTCACACTGTTCGGCCAGTGTAGCAAAGCTCGTAAACTACAACCCACTCGCTGCACACGAGAAGTGCAAGATGCCAACTAGAGCACCCCTAAACCATTCAAATGCCAAAAACAAAAAAAAGAAGAAGCGCAACAGTGACAGCCGGCAAAACCTGACCCCGCGCCGAGCGTGCTTGCTACATGCATGCTTGAGAATTGATGAGTCGTCATAATACTCTCGTTGCTCGTTCCACACCACGTGCACTCCCCCACAGCCTGGCCCCGCTCACCATGCTATTAACTGCAGCCAGGTGCAGCGCCCGGTGGCGATAGATGATTGATAGATTCGGCCGGTGAGTTAAGCGACTACCTACCCGGGTCGGGTATGGGTCGCTTCGGTGCATAAATCGGTCTACAAAATGGCAGGAAGTAGTAAAGCTGTCTCACCTCCGCCTCCCCCCCCAACCCCCCAGAATGGTTGGACACTCTTCCCTAGTTCGTGTCCCCCGCCCGCATCCTTTGCCTTTCGTCACGTTTATTGACGCCAGACTATTGATGATGCATAACGATCGTATGTGTGTGTGCATGTGTGTTATGTACACGTAGCAAATGGTTAATTAAATTGCAGCTCAAAATAGTGCCGTTCTTTTCGATCTTTTATCGAGAGATGTAGGGGAATCGTGAACCTGTGTGGGCCTGCTCGATACCTAATCTCTCGTGGGAGTTTTTGAATTTGAATTATTGGCAAATTTATTTTAGCACAAAAAAATTTTATTTATTTTCAGAAAAAAAAATTAAACGATGCAAACTTGAAAATTTAATATAAAATTAGCACAAAATAATATGGTGCTTAATTTAAAAAAAAATCGATTATTTTTTATTTCTTGTTCTGTGTTTGCGTTTTTGTACCCACCGAAAAGTCAAGCATTCCCTGCAAACCCCTTTCCCAAAGGGGTTCCCGCACAGCGCGTGGTATGACGTCCGACCCCGTGGTACCTTGCGCACACGCGGAGGAGGAAAAACCGCGGGAAAAAACATCGCCGAACCACCGCGAACGGCGCATCACACCCGTCCGGCAACCGGTCATTCAGACAATGGATGGTTGGCGGAATGGTGGCGAGTTTGCCGTCCCTCGCCACACGTGAGTGGCAGTGAACTTGGCGATTTTTCATTTTTCAACGATCACCACCCGCACCGAGTTCCGTGTCCTTCACCGCGTCGTTTCCCGAACGACGAAACCACCCCCAAAAGAGAGAGAGAAATATCACTCAAAGAAGTCGAACGACCAACACCATCCAACACACACGTGAGGAGTCGTATGGGGTTATGCTCCTTCACCGGGCTGTGGATGTATTGTGATAAGTTTCGCGCTATGTGCGGACCGTTTGTCGGTGTCGGAAAATTCAAACCGTTTTTCCGTCCGTCAGTCGGGTCGCGAATGTCATCCGGGGTTGCCTCTACTGCCGCCGCTGCTGCTGCTGCTGCTGCTGTGACAGTTCGTGTTCGCGAGCCACTCGTTCCCGGGACGGTGAAGGGTGGTTGCTTCGCGCACCCAACGTATTCGGTCGAAAATTAAGTCGAAAAGTGTACCAAACCGACGCTGCTGCGACCCATCGATCGATTGATCAACATGAATTCGAACGAATCGTTGTGATCCCAGTGCGTGCGTGTACCGCAAGGTAAAACGGGAAGGATGGGAGGGAAAGGTGGCGAGTGGATTAGTGAAAACGGGAACACGATTCTGTGTGCAGCTGCCTCAAGCACCACCTCAACGCACCGTAGTTTGTGCACGCTCCCATTTATGGGTCAGTAGCACCCAGCTGGTGAAAACTGCTAGTGATCGTGCCCATCTCTAAGCGTACGTGAACTTGATCTTGATGGGCACAGAAGCATCCGCACCGCATTTGATAGTTTTTCCCAAACGTGCGCCCCTTTTCCTTCCCTTTCTCTCTCTTTCCCCCGCTGTGGAAATGCTCAATGCGAAGGTCGTTAGATTTTGAGCGAAATTTGAAGCACGGAACGGGTGGACACGCGGGTACGATGATGATCGCGGCATGTTGTTGAAGCTATCCCCGATCCCGATGCTCCCCGATGCTTCTTGCTTGCGCTTTTGTTCGCTGCTGGGCCCACTGTATCGTTTTGGCGACGTGGTACGGGTACGGGGAGAGAGAACAGAGCGTGTATGTCGCTGTAAAAATAAACACCAACCCGTGGTTTACCGTGGCCAAATACAACAATCGTCACCGAACGGAACGCTCGTACCGTGCCCTCATACAACCAGATGGTCCGAGTCGGGACACGGACACGGCGTGTACTCTGTTCGGTACAGTGGTAGGCATTACTTTGCGGGTGTCGCAAATGACGGTCCGGCTGATATTTTGGTTCCTTTTTGGCCGCACGAAAACGACAGCATCGAACCTTTGAAGATCGACGATAGTCACTCCCTTTCCCTTCCTCGCCCTACCTTTCCCCTCCCTAGCAGGTGAACGCATCGTAAAATGGTGACGGAAATCTTCCGTGTTGGCGGATGCTAATTTGTCTCCGATCTCTGATTGAGTTGTTTCGGTAGCGATTGTTTTTTTTGGCAGGGCGCTAACGTGACGGCGGCGGAGTGTCCATCTGGCAAGATCGCAAACGTCGATGACGACCCGATCGTATCCTTAGTGTATGCGACTGATGTACGAAGCGACGGGATATCACGTGGAACTGAGTGTGACTGGTGCGGGGTATTGGAAAAAGTGAACCAGTGAGAGGCGCTGTTGCTTGCTGCAACCGTGATGCCACAAACTCTCTCGTGCTTAGTATCTGCCGGAAGAAACAAAAAAAAAATAGATTCGTGTTAGTGTGTTCTATTTGCTAAGGAAAAATCGTTGTGATCGCCAACGCGATCGGAATCCTTCCCGAAGGGCCGTTATTATGTGAGTTCGAATGTGTTTGCTCAGGCTATGTGTCAGCACCACCCGTGTATGCGTGCGCCATGTAGTTAGTACCAGCGACAGCAACGGCAGTATATGTGTCACTCTAACCCCGATAGAAGTATTTTACATATGCAACTCTTGCGATGTAATTGTTCGTCATAACCCGTACGAAAACTGCATTCGATGTGGTATCCCTAACCCTTTGCGCACTCTGAATTCGTAGTGGAGGGCTAGTAGACTGCTCCGTTTTGCCGCTTGTTTTGTTACATGTCGATTTGCCAGTAGTATTTGCGAGCATTGTACAGCTTATGCGCATTTATGACTAATAATTTCGAAGGCATCGAATAACAACAGCATCGAATACTAAAAGCGGAAAACGATGGTTCTCGCAGGACATGACAGCGGGCGTTGGCATTGTCGGTTCATGGGCGCGAAATTTTGCAATCCGAGCAGAAGTTACCCTTGCGTAGTAGTGTCGTTACTAGTTGACTTTGGGTGTTATTTTTAGTTTAATTTTTATGCACAGTATAAGTTTTCAGATGCAAACACTTGGTCCTTGGGCCATTTTCATACGGTCTCAAATTTCGTTCTCGTGAGGTTCGTCATTCGTTGCGGGTCGTTTTGCAAGAGTTTGCCCACTACACCGGCATGTGACTCATGAAGTACTTTAGTGCTGCGAGATCACAATATCAATTGTAGCTGAACGGTATCCCTAAAGCGTTGTACTTCGTAGCCCAGTCGCTTAGTGTCGAACGTTAGCTTCATGCGGAAAGAACGTCATTTCGTCGGCCGTGTGTAGAGGAACGCTTTACCTACTACTGACCAATGCATATACCGATCAAAGATGAGTACGTTCGGGATTTTTCATTCGAGCCAGAAATCATCCTACGCCGCAAGGACTCGCTAGACGTTCAGCGTGAAAAGTATCATCGGAAGCGACTGAACAGTCGCCGCAAGCGCCTGAAACAGAACGCTCTGCAGGTGTTGGCCAAATCGGCACCGCTCCGTCCGCCCGACCGGCGTCCAGTGGCCTCCGTCGTGACGGGGAATGACACGAACATGACGCGAAGTGGCAGTGAGAGCGAGGCAAGCGCCTGCATGCCGAGCAGCATGTCCAGCGTCGACCTGTCGTCGGCGCCGGTGGCTTGCCCCGCCGGAAGCGGACTGGACGATCTCGATCCGGCGGATAAGGAAGAAATACGCCGCAGTATGGTTGACATCGAAATAGAAGAGTTTTACTACGTAAGTGCCGGCGGCACGCGACACTCTTCGACTCCAGACACACGCTTCGCACCACACGAACACACACGCTGACCACAGTACAGCCATTTTGAGAACTTGTCAACAAAACTTTTAATTTTATTGAGTTTTCCTTTGCGAATGCCTGGTCCTGTCCTCAATTGCTGCCGGAGTTTTGGGACAGCTCCCGAGCGGATTGGAAATTTATTTAAAAAAAAAGCTTTTGGAAAGGGAGTCAGCTTATTACTGGTCATGAGGAAATATTTTTGTACGATTTTTTTTTTTAATTTTTTTTTTTTTAAAAGCATAGTCCCACAAAACGACTTATAATGTGTTCTGCTTGTTTATTTGCCTGCCTGTTCATGAATCATTTCTATTTACGTTAGCGTTCGTTCCTGCCGTTAAACTCATTATGTAGGAAGCATTAAACGATCGATGTGTGTTTTACGTTCGTTTCGCCAGTCGGCCAGTCAATCACCGTAAGCTAGCACGAGACTTTACTAACCATGTTTGGGATGCTAAATTTGTTTCGATTGTCCAAACATGCCACGGTGTGGCACATTCCGCTTTTCAATCACCTGTTACGCGCGTTTAATAGTGTGCTGTTTCTATTTTCGGTTTCGCTTTTAGTTTTTCGATTCTAATTTAGCTGTTTGTTTTTTTTGCAACAATTGTTGTACAAGAAAAAGTATCGAATGATTTATGTGCACCCTTCGAATGGACTGCTCGAGCTGAACTAACGGGGAAGGTAGCATTAGCTCACAATTAAAATACTTCACTCCATTGCTCCTCCAAAGCAATTGGCCATTTGGTTCCTGGTACCTGCTGCCAAAGGTTCAAGTGCAATGTAACAATTAATTATCGTTGGATCGGATTTGTTCCGATCTGTCGCCCCCGGTCGCGGTGTCGTCGCTCTTGCTCCGTCTCTGCTATGACATTTCATCGCACACTGTTCAACTGCTGCTCGATTACGACACTGTTGTGCCCTGGGAGCAGCGTGTCTGGTCGCTGGTTTCATGGTCTAGCCTGGCGCTCGGCGTCATTTCCACCACGATGATGCTCTTTAACGCTATTCTTAGCCAACGTAAGCAGAAGCAAAAAAACAAAAAACAAAACAAAACGACGGCAATTTTGTTTTGTTCTCATCTCACTTCCCCGTTTTTTTTTGTTTCGAGGGCAACAGTAATTGTAAACGTTGGACGAGTTTTACCGCAGTGGACACTTTCATCATCCACATTTTCGTTCCTAACCGAATACTACTGCCTATGTCCCTATGCGATTATAATGGAAGAAATTCATATTCTTTTTTATCGGTAATCGTTATGAGTAAGTTTTTTTTTAGCATGCACATTAATTTTTTTTTCTATACAACATATTTAAGTTTCCTCACTCGTTTTACCGTGTAGCATGAGCTTTTTTATTTTAAATATCGCACTTGTTTTATAAACATTTGCATGTGGTTTCTTCTGCATGTGAGTGTGATGAAGCTTGTTTGTACAACAAAAAACAAAAGTGTCTCTAATACACATCATTCTTTTCGCAGATGTATGGTCGCTACACGAAGGATCTAGGAGAATACGCCAAAGATGAAGCGCGAAGACTCAGGCTTCTTGAACGACGAAGAAAAAAAGATGATAAAGCAAGAAACAAGGTAATCGCAAACCGCTCCGAAAAATGCCCCATGATCCACTCTTTCCCACAGCATCGATGATCGATGCAAAGCTTCCATCCCAAAACACTACTCCCCCTGCAAAGCTCGCATTCTTTTCCGTGGGGTTTGGCGAACGGTGGCAGGATGTTAAGCCAGGTTTCAAAAATTATAAAACAACTAGATGGAAATCGTTGCAGGAACTGCTGGACGTGCGGGACAACAAATTCTTCAAGGCGGGCTCCTGGCTGTGGCGGAACACATTCGCCCGGCTGGGTGAGGACTGGGTGTTTCTGGCCCTGCTCGGCATCATCATGGCGATGCTATCCTACGTGATGGATAAAGGTATCTCCATGTGCACCAACTGTAAGTACGAACGTGTATCCGCATCGGTATGAAAGTGTTCATCACTCACATTCGATCGTATGTCGGTTTTCGAACTTACCACACAGCACGCGTTTGGCTGTACCGTGATCTCACCAACCACCCGGTGGCGCAGTATCTCGCCTGGGTATCGCTCCCCGTCTGCCTGATCCTCTTCTCCGCCGGATTCGTGCATCTGGTCGCACCGCAGAGTATCGGGTCCGGCATCCCGGAGATGAAGACTATCTTGCGTGGCGTCGCGCTGAAGGAGTATCTCACGTTCAAGACGCTGGTCGCGAAAGTGATTGGGCTGACGGCGACGCTCGGCAGTGGCATGCCGCTCGGCAAGGAGGGCCCGTTTGTACATATAGCTAGTATAGTGTCGCAGCTGCTGAGTAAGATCATCACATCATTCCAATCGATCTACGAGAACGAATCGCGCAACACGGAGATGCTGGCGGCGGCCTGTGCGGTCGGTGTCGGTGCCTGCTTTGCGGCCCCGATCGGTGGTGTGCTGTTCAGCATCGAGGTCACCACGACGTACTTCGCGGTGCGCAACTATTGGCGCGGTTTTTTCGCCGCCGTTTGCGGTGCCACCGTCTTTCGGCTGCTGGCCGTGTGGTTCCAGAAGGCGGACACCGTCACCGCCATGTTCTCCACGAACTTTACGTCCGACTTTCCGTTCGATCCGCAGGAGCTGTTTGTGTTTGCACTGATTGGGTACGGTTTTACGAGCAGTAATATTCACGGATTGTACTTAATATGAACATTTATTGTTCTTCCAGCCTCGTTTGTGGTTTGGGAGGAGCTTTGTACGTGTGGGTACATCGAAAGTACGTCCTGTTCATGCGCTCCAACAAAAAGATGAATAAATTTCTACAGAAAAAGTAAGCTATCAAAGCAACGTCCAGAGAATGTGCGCATAACATCATCGTTTCTCGTACATTTCCAGTCGCTTCTTGTATCCCGGTATTGTGGCACTCATTGTGGCCACACTATCGTTCCCCTTGGGCTTCGGTAAGTACATCGCCGGTGAGCTCAGCACTCACGATCAGGTCCACCAACTCTTCTCGAACTTCACCTGGACCAAACACGAGCTGACCGTGGAGCAGGCGGCCGTCGTCTCCAACTGGCGCACGGCGGAAACGAACGTGTTCGCAAACCTCATAATTTATTTACTGTACACGGTAAGTTTTGCACACAAAAGTGATACCACAAAACCAACTGGCTTATAATGAGAAAGGATGGATAAAGAAAAGACCCATGTCTGCATTGAGGTGATTTCTCTAACTTTCTCACCCTTTTCTCTTCTTCACAGTTCTTCCTATCGATCATCGCCTCGACCATTCCCGTGCCATCCGGTATGTTTATACCAGTGTTCAAAATCGGTGCCGCATTCGGACGCATCGTCGGTGAGGCGATGCATCTCTGGTTCCCGCACGGTGTCCGGTACGGGGGCATGCTGGCACCGATCATTCCCGGCGGCTACTCGGTCGTTGGTGCGGCCGCCTTCTCCGGTGCCGTCACGCACACCGTCTCCGTTGGTGTGATCGTGTTCGAGATGACGGGCCAAATAACGCACATCGTGCCGGTCATGATAGCGGCACTGATCTCGAACGCCGTCGCTGCCCTGCTGCAACCGTCCATGTACGATAGCATCATTCTCATCAAGAAGCTACCGTACCTGCCCGATCTGCTGCCGTCCGGTTCGGGCATGTACAACATCTACGTCGAAGACTTTATGGTGCGCGATGTGCGCTACATCTGGAAGGGAATCTCGTACCAGCAGCTGAAGGAAATCCTGAAGGCGAACAAAAGCCTGCGTAGCCTCCCGATCGTCGACAGTCCGGACAACCGGGTGCTGCTCGGTAGCGTCCAGCGCTACGAACTGATCAAGATGATCGACAAGCACATTGGGCGCGAGAAGCGTCTGGAGGTCGCAGCGAAACTGATGAAAGAAGCGGAAGAGAAGGCCCGGGAAGAGCAGGAACGTCAGAAGCGCGAAGCGGCCGAAGCACTGAAGACACGACGCCCATCCCGCTTCGAAGTCGTCCCGGCACCGGACATACTGAAGTTGCGTGAACGTGCCAACAACGAAATGCTGCCACCACAGGCACGCCGCGAATCGAACGCCTCAGTTACGGGTGGACCGGTGTTTGGTGGAACGCAGCCAAAGAAATCGATCCTGAAGAAGACGAACTCGTTCACGCTGAAGGGCTTTAGTCCGCTGTCACCGCACAGTCCGGTGCATACGCCGTACACGACGATTACGGGCACGGAGAGCCGCATACGGTCCGCGTTTGATATTATCTTCCGCAAGTCGGCCACGTTGCAGGACGTTACACCCGACCCGGAGATCGGTTCGATCGGTACGCCTTCGATCGTCGGCTCGGAAGGACCACCGATGACGCCAGGCATCTCGAAGAAGGTTCAACTACCGCGGGAGCGCGTCATCGATATGTCACCGGAAGAGCAGAAGGCCTGGGAAATGGAGGAAATGGCGAAGCCGATTTATGTGGATCATCTCCACATCGACCCGGCACCATTCCAGCTAGTCGAACGTACGTCCATCCTGAAGGTGCACTCGTTGTTCTCCATGGTTGGCATTAATCATGCGTACGTAACCAACGTTGGACGTTTGGTTGGTGTTGTGGCACTGAAAGAGGTAAGATTTGGCACACAACCTAATGTGTTGATTGACACGAATGTAGCAACTAAATGAATTGTTTATTTGACAGCTACGAACGGCGATTGAGAGTGTCAACAATGGAACGTTAACACCCGAAACGGTTAAAGCCAAGCAGGAAGAGGAGGCACGGGCAATAGCACAGAAAGGTAACTACCGGATAAATTGAGATTTCTTCACAAAGAACACATTACATTACAACATCTCGCTTTACTCACTACAGAAATGGATAACAACAACGGCATTTCGGCGGAGGATCCTCTGCTCCCGAAGCGAAACGGGGACACGTTTAGCGACAAAAAAGTAAATAACACAATAACCTCGATGGACTCCGCACTGTCCAACTCGGACAACTGTTCGGACATCGAGCTTGATAATATTAACATTGATCGCGGTGATACTTCTACCACTAATGGCACAACCGCCACCAACAAGCACACCAGCAACAGCAACAACCAATAGCAATAGCAGCGAACACTATATAGCTCTACCAAAACATTCTATGTTGAAAAGATAGAACGATCGTGACGACGATCGCACAAACTCACACCCACACGAGCTTACGCTCGGACACTCCATGCACAGCGAACACATAAGCAAATGGCAAGGATCTCATCATAACTCGCAAACATCAACACTACCAGCACACCCACTACTCTGTACAACCAACCAAGTACCCGTACCCCGGGCAGCGAGTAGGGTTGGTGAGCGTTTGGGCTTGAGAAACGGCCGGCTTCAGTATGTGGAAAGTGTGTTGAACGTCCTTGTACAGTATTGAACTATTCGTTTGATTTTTTACCAAAAAAAAAAAACAATACACACCAACCCACACGATTCACTCACCGTAACATCTGACGTGGACAGAATTGGCATCTTAAATCATCAGCGTGTTTAATCTCGCACTCTCCTAAAAGTAT
>JXWZ01001195.1:0-91427 GCA_000956215.1 Anopheles farauti No. 4 | reverse complement strand
TATAATAACTTTCCTATGGCATCTCATACCATTTATTATATTAGAACATTCTTACACATTGTTTATCACTTGTATTTTTTTTAATTATTATACAATTTTAGCGTTTATACAAGCGAGTTCAATTTGACAGAAAAAATCGCTAGGCGACGAACGACCGAAACAAACTTTTTTGATTTCGTCGCGCGACGAAATCGCTCGGCGATATTTTCTGTCAAAATCCATACAAAATTTGACACCACGCGCGACGAAATCGCGCGCGATGGAGCAATGGCACCACCCTAAGGCTAGAAAATAATGCTAACAAAATTATCCAATGCAAGTAAACCGAATGCCAGTGACCCGTGCAGAGATGCTCAAACTAGGCTTTTTTTATTTTGTGTTCGAAACAGAAAAGCAAAAACTTGCCCGCTTTTCCAACGAAAAATTATTTTTTGCTCTGAGCATATTGTGACGGTTAGGAATGCTACCCGTCACCACCAGCTTGGCGGATTGCATACCTACATCATTAACCTGCGTTCACACGCCATCCGTAACGCTGCATAACGCGTTACGTCACATTCTTCAAATGTGTGGATGGTATGCGGTGCGCTTATTCGTCCGTTGTGTCATTTCCTGCCACCACCATGGAAAGTGGCTGATACACAAATTTACAGCAAAAAGAAGCCGAATCAGCAAAAAACCTCAAACCAGATAGCGGCTTCGGACGCAAAACTCTCAATTGGAATACGTATTCTACGCCACGATGAATGATATATTTAAAAAAAAAATAGAATCTGGAATACAGTATCATACTACCCGTTAAAATCATTCAAAATAAAATTCATCATTTAAATGAAAAAGTTCGTGAGACGTTTTATTCTTCTTTTGTTGCAGTTTCGAATATATTTTTATTGTTATCGTTATAGCATCCACATTCGGATTTCCACAGCTCCCATACACCTTATACAAAGTAACCGTTTGAATTCACTCACAGCACATTTAAAAGCATACAGGAATGACACGCACACGCACGGGGTATACATGTGTTTCTTGCCGTTATTTTGCAGATGTTGCACATTAACTAGTCCCAATCAGCATTGGCTGGATTAATACAAACAGACACATACAGCCACACATACACTTGATGTAGCATCGTCCCTCTCGCTGGATGCTAGGTTACAATTTCGTGTCTTAGCTCCGGTTCCGATATGCCTTATGAAGGGCTATGCGGTTGGTGGGTGAGATAGGAGGCGAGGGCAGACACCTCGGTTTTGAGGCATTCGAGTGTTACATTGCAATTCATCCGCGATCAGTTGCTTTAACTAAAGCACCGTTTTTAAACGCACATCATGGGCTCTGGTCGAAGAGCATGTAGTGAACGAAAAATGCGCAAAAAAAGCTCTAGCGAGGAAATCTAAGGGAAGCAGCTTTAATCAACAGCACATCATATATATGAACGAGCTTAAACGCCCGCTCTATCCTTGCTTAAGTAATCGTTTAAGCCGCACGGTTGTATTTATCAAGATAATATAATGCACCTTATTGAAACAATACCTGCTCGCTTTACTAATGGAATGTTTAAGCCGATTCCGCGTCCTATAGCCTCAATAATCGTTTGGAATGGTCTTCTTGAAGAAGCTTAAATACCGCGAACGAAAGAGTTACACTCATATCAATTAATAACGAACATAAACCGATCCATACTACAAATTCAACTAATATAGCACATGTGTTTTTTGTGGGTTTGATTGCTATCGCAATGATTTTTCGCACTGAATATCACAAGAAAGGGAAAGAAGGAACTAATTTTAATAAATTCAATAAAGTTCAATTTGTTAACTAATACTCTCCGTTCAGTTTTGACTAGTTAATAGCATCCACCAAACACGTTGCCTTTCTGAAATAATATTTCCGCCCTTAAACATATATGCTTCCTCCACTTTCATTCCAATGGCAGATTGGATTTTTTTTTTTCATGCATAAACTGCAAACATTTGTGCTCGCACTGTGTGTCAAATATTATCTAGGCCTATTTGGAATTCATCTCGCAGGCTGTGTTCGTTTGATTTGTTTTAATTTGTTGCTATAAAAAGTCAGTGCATGAATTTCAACTCCCGAGTTAAATGTTTAAATACTTCGGTAAATTATCTAAAAAAAATGCACAATACAGCTCGAGAAAACCTCGATAAATACTTAGTAATGTGACTGAATTGTACTAAGAGCAGGCTTGTCAACGAAAATTCCACAATAGAGCATTAAAAAACAAAACCAAAACATAAAAAAAAACATTTGTGTGTTTTGTGCTGTCTCTATCTCTCTCTCTCTCACACACACACACACATACACACACACTCACACTTTATGATATGCTTCAAATCGGTGTTCCCGAGGCGGAACCACCGGCAGCAGCCGTCATACCTGTCGGCGTCGGTGGTGAAGTAGAGGAAGCGGCTACCGCGACGCCCGCCGCCAGCGGCTGATGGTAGTGCTCGCGTGGAAGTGCATTGGTCGGGCAGACGGTGGTACCGCCGGCAGCGTGCGCAGCAGCAGTTGCGACCGGTGTGGCCGGCCCAGCCGGTTTGAGCTGTCGAATTTCGGGAAACAGTTCGACCATGAGCGTTTCGAGCAGATCGTAAAACAGTTGCTTGTTGTAGTCGGGGTTCTGGAGCGCCTCGAACAGCTTGAGTGCGCCCTGCCGGGCGTTCTGTGCGCCGATCAGACTGCACAGCAGCTCCGGTATGTTGTCCTGCAGCAGCGACCGGGCCGCGTTCATTATCATCTCCTGCTCGTCCTCGCTGCGTTCCGGTGCGGTGAAGCGGATGGGCCCGCCGTTGCTGGTGCTGCCGCTGCTGCCGCCGGTGGCGGCCGCGTCACTGTTGAGGGTCGCACCGCCCGGCCACAGGCTACGCAGCACGCCGCTAGCGTACGCGTGCAGCATCGGCTCCTCGAACAGTGCGTTGATCGACTCACGCAGCTGCCGATTGATCGTCTGCCCGTATGTGATCTGCACGAACGAGATGAGGCTCTTGCGCAGCCACCGGAACACACCGCCCAGATCGAAGATTTCGCCCAACAGCGCGTAGAGCGGTTCGGCGATCGTGTCGCGCGCCTCGCCGGACACACCGTCCAGGGGTGGCGAACCTCCGGTACCACCGGCGCCACCTTCCAGGTACAGGGAGACCCGGTCGGCATCTTCCGGCGTGAAGTCGACATGCTCGCCGGCACGTACCGGGGAACCGTTGCCACCGGCACCGCCACCGCCGCCGCCGCCGCTACTACCACCCGAATGCCACAGCTGCTCCAGTTTGTCGCTGTTGCCGCGGAAAATAGCGGCGAGGGAAAATTTCGAACCGGGTTTCTTCGACGGTGACGGTTGCCCGATTGCTTGCAGTGCGCCCTGCTTGAGCCTATCCGAGCTCGGACTGAGAAACTCGTACACCGCCTCGCTCTGGTTGAGATGGTCGTCCTCGAGGATGAAGCTGAGATAGCGCTGGACCTGCGCCTTCGCCCGCTCGAGCAGCGCCCGGTCGTTCTTGAGCAGAAACAGCTTGAACGCATTGTTCGACGGTAGATCGAGCTGCCGCAGCTCGGCACACATCGGCCGCAGCTTGCGATGCAGCGCATGGAACTGGGCGAGCGAACGCACCACCACCCACCCGGTCGAGATCGTGTCGGTGGCTTCGAGCGCCGTCGTGACGTGGTTATCATCCCGGCCGCCCCCAACGTCGTTCATTTCGTCCACCTGCACCACGATCATGAACTGCGGCGGTTCCCGGTCGTCGGAGAAGTCCACACTCTCGACGATAGCGCGCCAGCTGCCGAGATACTCGCCCCAGACGGCGGTCCGCAGCAGGTGCGACTCGAGCTGCCGCCGTTCGCCACGCAACCACTCGATCTCACGTTCCAGCATCAGCAGCAGCTTCGAATCGGGTTTGAGCGACTGCTTTAGCGCCTCCAGTGCCTGCTGCTTGTTCGCCAGCTTCTCGTCCAGCCGGTCCAGCTTGTTGCGTGCGTACTGCGAATGGTTGCTGAGGTCGTTTAGCACTGGATCGGTTGCGGTGGTTGGATCGTTCGGCCCGTTCGCTGTGCTCGAGGCGGATCCGCCACTCTCCTGGCTGTCTTGGCTGTCCTGACTGACCGGATGCTGCGGTAGCCCGCCACCGCCGCCCTCACCGTTTGCCGGCTCGCCCGCAATAATCTCCTTAAAGTCATCTTGCGTGAGAGCGGCCCGGAGACGGGCGTATTCGTCGCTCAGCAGGAACGGTTGGTAGTACTTTTGCTCCAGCAGTGCCAGACACTCGCGCTGTACCTCGTAAAACACTTCCGGCCCGGCGACGTCCCCAACGAGAAACGCTTCCAACCGCTTTCGCGTCATCTTGTCGAGCGGAATCTCCGAACTGGGCGCCCGGATGTACGTGTAGAAAATCTCCGCACCGAGCTGGTGCCAGGCGGATCGCGGCGCTCGCCGCAGTTCCTCCACCGTCGTGTAGTACCCCACGAGGCTGGCCGCGTTCAGTGGCTCCAGGAAGGCGGTCAGCGCCCGCCGGCCGCCCACCGTCGAGAGAATGTCGGCGAGGGAAAGGTCCACGTCGCTGCTGACGCTGCCCTCCCAGCCGAGCCGGGCGAGCCCCTTTTCGCACTGGCTCTTCGCGAACGACAGCTGCTGGATGTAGCGCTTGAGGCGTAAGGCGGCGGCGGCCGGCTCACCACCCCCGTTGTCGCCGCCGTTCTCCGAGCCGGATGACGGACTGTCCGTCGAATCGCACTGCGAGAGGGAAAATCCACCACGCACGCGCTGCTGCAGCGTCTGCATCGTCGTCGCCTGCCGGATGTCGCTAACGATGCTCGCCCGGATCGAGTGCAGCTCTTCCGCCGTCTGCGTCATGTCAATAATGCGCAGAAAATCGTCGAAGTTGGCCGCATACTCATGGCTGCGCTTCTGGATCGCCACCGCCACCAGCCGCGTCTCGATGCACTCCACTATCTGCTGGTTGATGAAGTCGGGCGCGGTTAAGTAGCGGATCGCGGGCTGCAGCACCCGGTACGCGATCACCTCGCTCAGCAGATCCTTCACCGGCGAGAGCGAGTAGCCGCGCGGCAGCAGAAAGATGATCGCGATCTCCGCGATCTTCTTCAGAAAGTCGAGCTCCTTCTCGGGCGTCGCTAGGTAGGACGCGGTAAGGACGGGCTCGTCCGGCGACGGTGGGGTTTTCGCCGCACGACGGATTTTTTGCAGATGAAGCGTCACCTTCTGCACAAAATCGCAGGCGATCAGCTTCGGTGCATCGATGCGGGTCGCCCGCTCGTGCAGCTTCTCCACCACGAGCCAGATGTCCTCCCGGAGGAGCTCTACGATGCGCCGAGGGTTCGACACAACTGGCTCGAGCGCCGGCCCGACCAGATCGCGCATCGTGTTGTCGATGATCTGCTGCAGGAGCCCGTCGACCGTGCGGCCGAAGATGATTGGTAGCTGGGAGGTGGTGGTGGAAGTGGTGGCATTGTGGCTCACGCAGCCCTGGCCGGATAAACCGCGGGTGCTACGAGACGCTGCCGCCGTCGGCGACGAGCTGAGTGAATTGTCACCAAACAGAGACGAGCTGCGACAGGAGAACTTTAGTGTTTAGTTTTACCGGAAAAGAAAAAGGAAAGGAAAGTACCGAAACACCAACCGTGTTGCATTGTAGAGCACGTTGCATTGATGGTCCTGACTGCGATCAACGTACGGTACCGCTGGTTCACGGTTTGTCAGCTTGTAGTGTACATAGATCGTCCCGAAAATGGCTACAACGGAAGAGAGACACAGAGAGAGAGAGAGAGAGAGAGAGAGAGCGAGAGAGAGAGAGAGAGAGAGAGACATGGAGCGAGAGAAGGTTTTCAGGCACGGAAGGATAACGTAGGATCCACCAGCTGGCTTACCGATAGCGATCAGCAAAAGCGAGTAGAGCACGAACAGCAGGAAGTAGAGAAAGACGGGTGAATATACGCAGACGGCACACAGGACAGCTGCTAGCACACCGATCCAGTAGTGTGCCCGCATACCGGAAGTCACGACTGGCCCTTCCTCCCCCTTAGCAACAGAACTACCACACAATCACACAAACACAAGCTACCTCAACTCTGTGCTTCCCTGTTGAACTGCGACCACTGTGTCGTGTCTTTACAAAAACGAACGGCCAAGCCACTTGAGTGAGCTCTCCTTATGGTGGCGCCTTTTCCCGCATGATTGCCCTACCGTATGCGAACCGTACGCGCCTCTCCCGCGTATCTTCTGCACTGAACCAGAACTGAACGAAAGGAAAGGAAAATGTTCTAGACCACTAGAACACCGCTTCGTCGCGCGTTTTCGTCGGGAATACGGGACCTCCGGGATGTTTGTGTGAATGCTTCGCTTCGGAAAGGGCGTCAATTGTTGTTGCCTGTGCTGTGTAGTGGCAGGGGCCAACTGCAACCGAAAACGAAAACAGCCGCGCAGCTGTCAAAAATGACGGATGGTAATTCCAGCAAAAAAAAAAAAAAATAATCAAAACAAAAACAATACAAAAGAAACGATCGGGGGTTGTGTCGCGTTAGCAATTTATTTTATTCCGTTCATGATTTTGGGAATCACCAAAAAGGCGTTTCGTATTCCTAGGATAGGCACTAACATCGCAAGGCCTATTTAAGAGTTCCATGTTCCTACTCACGGCGATTGAATGATTCGCTGATTCACGTTTTGCGCGCCTTCATAACAAACTACACAAATGTATGTTTCCAAACGACGATTCATCACAATTCCTGTTTGCGCAAGCTTAGTCTAACTAAAGAATAAAAAGTAAAACAGAATACTCCCGTCAACGGTATGGGAATGAAAAAGCCCTTATTTCTAAAGTAGCAGACTCTCGTCCTCCGATTCATTAATTGGTGCTTCTTTGGCTGTCGGCAGCTGACGCGGCACCGTCTCCTCGGACGAAATATCGATCAGCTGGCTTTCCCGAACATTGAGATTATTTAGCGAAGCGGTTGCAAACGCGGCACGGTTATTGTCGATCTGGTTCGCATCGCAATCGTCGTCGTCGGAAGCGAGATTTACGTTACGGCTCTCATCGTCTTCGCCGTCGTCCGACTCCACGATGGATGCCATTTCCGGTTGCCGTTGGGCGACACCGTTTGTGGTGGCTCTGGATCCGGACGGTTGGGACTCATCCTCCCCGCTTGTAGCGCTCAGCAGCATGGACTGGCGTGCTTCACGCCGCATCGCCACGAAGTGCATCACCACGTAAAACAGGAGCGGTACCGCGCACGCAACGGACCCGATCGATGCAAACGACACCATCGAACGTCGCTTATCCTTGCAGCAGTTGTACTGGGCCGACCAGGCTCGCCGTGTTTGATTCATCCGGTCGGCAATGTCGAAGCAGATCCGATCCGGTCCATGCTGATCCTTTTCCATCTGCCCGTACAGCTCTTGCACGTGCTGATACTGCGAGTCGCAGCTTTCGCACGGGTTTGACGAGCTGGCGAGGCATCCTTCGAGCGTCGCCGACTGGGCCATAAATGTATCCGTTTCGTTCACGGCACCGGCACACGCGTCACAGTTTGCTGTGGCCCACAAGCTTGTCAGTTGTCCGTAGATCGTCTCATAGACGTTCATCCGATTGTGTCCGAGATATTTCGCGCAGACGGGCGTATTAGTCATGTTGTGATAACATTCTATCGCATCGTGGTACTCCTTTACGGTGGTGCTATTGGTGCATAAGGTAAACACTGGGTACGTGTGATCCGGGAGTGCTCTAAGCAGGTAGCTGGTTCGGCTGAGAAATTTGTGAATCATCTCACATTCTGGCTCCGCCCTGACCGTCCCAATGCAGGCGCTGTAATTTACACGTAACACACGCCGCTTTAAAGAGGGCAATACGAAAAACTAATTTGCGAGTGCTTACCACACCAACACAAAGGACGCTACAATCAGTAAGCGGCCCATACTTGCTGTAAGAGATAGTAGGCACGCGGTGCAGCAGGGCACAAAGTACGACTCAATGTGCTGAGATCTGTTACTGTTAAATTTCACCTTTGCGCGGCAGCTGTAAACAATCCATGGCGGTGTGTTTATAGCCACCGGGTGAGGACTTTGACGTTCATTTAATTCGATTCGGCATTACAATTCCAATTCGACGAATTTAGCTTCCATATCTGCACTTTTTTCTCGTCACATGTTGGTAATGTGAAATACACAAACTTTGCTAGAGAGAGAGAGAGAGTTTAATTCTAAACTTATGTTTTATTTTTTATTTAATTTGTTTTATTTTTCACAGATTTGCAGACATTTGCCTTCGTAAAGCATGTTCATGCTCAGAAGCTACCTAGTGTTTCTTTCGGTAATTGTGACTTCCGATAAACTATACTAAACCAGCAATCATCACATAATGAATAGCCTCTGTTGTAATAGCCTTATTAGAGACTTTATTAAGCTAGATCGTGTTAGGTAATCCTGATAACAACCTCATCGATTCGTCTTGTCTTTGTAATAGAATTCAAGCACTGCTGAATGCCTTAGTTAATTGCAGAGCACTGTGAGAAACGTGTCTGTTTTCTTGTGTTTACTTTTGGCTGGAAGTGGCATTTTCTCTCTAATAAGTAAAACGAAACAAAATCAATCAGCACACGATCACAAGACACGGCTGTGCGCAGGGATGCATGTGCTGGAAATGGGTTACAATTTTAACTGTCCTATTAAAAAAAAACCTGTTAAAACAAAATTATCTAATTCATCACTTCTGCTCAAACCGATGCTTTGGATGCTTGGAAAATGTACAGCTTGCTGTTGCTACCGACGGTGCGTTTTGGGTTTATTTTGTTTCGTAATTCAAAGTTTGCATCAAAGTCTTTCGATTAAGGGGACGGCTGGAATGCGCCATTCAACACCAAACCGTAACTTTCGGTAGTAGAGGTCCCAACGTAGAGCGGCTTTTGTGTTCGCACATCCGCGATTCGTTTATCTTACTCGTACACTCGCTTACATGCAAACAGTATCCTTCTTGACTTGACTTGCACACAAAAAGAAAAAAAAATTAAGTTTCCCACCACGAGCAGCATACATGCGCATCCAAATGACTATTATGTATGTGTTTAATTTAATTCTTCTTCTTTTATGCAGCGGGAGGAGATGCAAATTAAAATGTTAAAGCATAAACTGATTGCAGCGGTTGCGGTGGGATTTCAGCGAATCGATAAAATTCAAGTGCAGCAAAAGTGAAAAGAACGATCTCGCATTGGACTCACAGTATCTGTAGTACCCGGCCTCTGTTGCCAGAGGACACCGATATATTTTCAATCGATAAAGGAACCAACCCCATTTGCGCAATGGAGCGATTAAAAAATGTATATTTTTCATGATTTTAGCACGCGGAACTTAAGGCGATGGGAAAAAAAGAGAACTCTAAACGATGCAATGGATTTCACCGATTCGAGAAAATCCCTAGCGCAGTACGTACTGCATGGTATATAATTCAAAACTAATGGGTCTTACGCTTGTGCACGCTTGGTCGTTGTGGTCATACCCAGTGCACCTCCGATTGTTTGACTCTGCTGCCCCGCTCGTTCCGTCTCACGACTCCCCGGTCGCACCCGGTTTAAAGCTCGTCCCTCAACAGCGTGTAGCGATTTTTCGACGGGCCAAGCTTCTTAAACGTCGATTCCGGTGGCGTCGTCGGTTTCTTGCCATCGTCGATCGCGTTCGTGTCGGCTATCGCTTCCTTCTCCGGTCCGTAGTGGAATTCACTGCAACCAGAACGGGAGCACCAGTTAACCGGTGTTTGCATAGCTAGAGGCCAACCAACGGAAAATTATACTCACCGATGCAGTTTGCCACTGTAGAGATCGTTCAGGAACTGTTTCAGCTTGCCGGGCACGTAGATGTCCTTGAAGTTCGGGAATAGGTACATGTGACGGAAGGAGTCGATCGCGATCAGCGGCAGGTCGGCCTGCGTTTTCCCGAGATGGTGCAGCGGATGGGCGAACCTTTTGCCGTCCGCGGTCAGGAAGTTGACGTTCTCTGAAGCGATGATGAAAAAAGGGAAATAAAAGATAAGGTACGGTCGTCCACAGCGCACCCTTCACTTACGCTTCTCCGTGATCAGATCCATCTGGACGATTGCCTTGTAGTCCTTGATCGAATCGAGGTCACCCGGGGCGTAGAAAAGAATGAGGAAGGGCAATCCCTCCTCCGTCAGCTCCTCCGCGTTCTCGAACGTGATTTCGCGCACTAGCGGCACACACTTCTCCTGCACCCAGATATTCAGTTCGTCGAAACTGCGCAAATCGCCCATGTACGTTTCGTCATTCTCGTTCGACATCGCGACGTCCGGCCGGAAAACGATGATCGGATGGCCTATATGTGCGTGGGGGTGAGAAAGAAGAGTATTTAAATTTCGGAAATGCGGCCCAGCTGCAAGTACGTACTAGCTGTGTAACCTACCTTTAAATCATCGGTGAGCATTCGGAATTTGAGGTTTGAT
Organism: Anopheles farauti No. 4; assembly: GCA_000956215.1. Classification (NCBI taxonomy): domain Eukaryota; kingdom Metazoa; phylum Arthropoda; class Insecta; order Diptera; family Culicidae; genus Anopheles; species Anopheles farauti No. 4. The sequence goes on along the minus strand of JXWZ01001195.1, from coordinate 80,955 downwards.
TGTTAATAGGTGAAGGGATTGTAATTGAAAATTGTTTAGAAAGAAAAACACGAACTTACCTGGCGGATGTAGCGCCTGCACGACGTCCCCGAACCCGACGTGGAACTGACAGTCCTCTTTCAGGTTGGTGGCCACACGTCGGAACGTGTTATACTCGGGCATGTCGCGCCGATCGAAGTACCCGACCACGATGCGCTTCTTCGAGTCGAGCTGCTCCAGGTCCTTGATGTTCTGGAACTCCTTAATCGGATCCTCCAGCTGCTTCCGGATGAACTCGGTAAACGCTTCGACAGTGCGTGCCCCGCGATACTCGCGCTTCGTTGGCTGCCCGTTTCGCAGCACTTTCAGCGTTGGGTACTTGGTAATGTGAAAGCGGGATGCTACGGACGACTCACGATCACAGTCCACCTTACCCATCACCACCTTACCCGCCTCCGGGAATGCTGCCTGAACCTGCGATGCGAAACGAACCGGAGAGGGAATTATTACAACGGAGAAAACGAAAGGAACCGTAGAGGGAATTATTACAACGAAAGGAGAAGCCACTATGGAATTTGGTTGATAGTTGACTTTCTTTCCACTGTGCATAAGTTAGTATGCGGTTGGTAGTTGATCCCGACGGCTTGGTACGTTTGATTGTTCCCGTGTCTGCGTGGAGTTTGCGCGAGGGTATGACATCCTTACGACTTACCTTCTCGGCTGCCTCATCAAAGATTGGTTGGAGAATATTGCTGAACCGGCACCAGTCAGCGTAGAAATTGATCAGCACCAGCTCGTTGGAAGCTACAATGAGAGAGCACATGTTTGTTTGTTCAATCCACCGAATAGCGTAAACAGTTGTCAAAACAATATATAGCTCTGTGGCAGGTTTTTTAGGCAAAACAGAAACGGGAAGAACAAAAAAGTGGAACCTAACTGTGTCTGTGTGTGTGAGCAAATATTGCCACCTTAGATTGAGTATCGCACAAAACATTTTAGGCGGTATGATGATGACGATGATGTGCCCTGTTCTGATAATGGAATATGATTCTCACATTCCGTTTCCGCAGAATCGCACCATTGTCACATTCGCAACGCAACGATACTGCCAATAGATAACTGATACAAAGGAGATAATGGAGACTGGGCGACGTACCGAGGGTCATGTCGATGTTTTCACTGTTCAGCTGAACAGCACCGCTATCCGTTGGGTTGTAGAACATGTAGACAACCTGAAACGGGAAGAAATCGAAGATGTTCAAAGCGATTTAGATTTCGGTTGTATGTTAACATGCTTCGGGTCGTCCTAAAGACGCTTTTATTTCCGCTTTTATTTCCGGTTTCGTCTTGCAAGTATTGCTGGGAAAATTAGCACAACCTCATTATATTTTTATGCTATCTGTGCTGGGTTGTGCCACCGGGCACCGATGTTCGTACCGAAACAAGTGGTTAGAGAGCACCACTACACTCATATGTGTGACAACAGAAAGTAGATTGAAATTGGATAATTTGCGTAACGGGCGAACTGTTGAGGAGATATAATCACTATACTCACCATTAAGTATTGAAATATCACAAATTTTACACTGGTAGCCATGCTGTTCGTTTTTTTTGGGGGGGAGTGTTGTTATGGTTGGTTCGAGAAACGCCGGAACTATTTATCTGCGCTGTGATTCTGGCTAACACACCCGGCCGCTTCGGTACCGTAAGCAACCGGAATGATGCGGGTTTCACTGGAACAGGAAACTATCTGTTCCAATACTGATAGTAGTGCGTGCTAGCCGTGTGGCAAATGAAGCTACCGGCCAACTGCCGCCCTTTTGTTCGCTTTTTTTTTTGCAAACTTCTGCTGAGAACCACTCCGGCCGATCACACACGCACACACGGGGAAGGGAGTGGAATGCCACCGTTGGCCGTATGTTCTGCTGGCAAGCTATGCACATGCAATCACACGCGTTCCAGACGCGTTTTATGTGGAAAACGGCACCGGAAAGGATACCGATAGCTGTGTGGAAAAAAACCCTCAACGCCGCAGTCACAGAAACTTTTCCCTTCCGATTGGCCTGCCTGGCGGTTCCGGATTTGGTGGGGAAGGAAAACGCAAACGCACTCACACACCTTTCAGCGAGAGACACGTACACCGACCAAGGTTTACATGGAGCGAGATGACACACCAACAGCCCTAGCAGCATAGATGTGCAGATGGGACTGAACAGCATGGGAAGCGCCCGATGCGGCCAATGCAGAAACTATCGCGTGTAAAATTTGTGCAAACAACAAAACTGCACTGCTCAAACGAGTCATTAGACTGTGGAAATTATTCATTAAAAAAATCTATTAACTTTTTTTGTTTTGGTTGCAAAATACTACCACAAGGCATTCTAGAAAAAAAATGTACATAACTGGTAGAATAATTATTTCTCATTTTACGTATGCGTCAGGGTACCCTGGCGGTCAAACTTCAAACCGATTATGTCAAAAAACCTGTTGACAAAAAAGATTTGTTTTTGTTTTGGCTAGACATAGGTATTTTCGCATAGGCATTCAACCCCGTTCTCTCTGCTATTAATTCGAGACGAGTTTATCGATTGTATGTAATTTGTAAGTCTTAATAACAAATTTTTATTTCGTTTCCTAATACTAAATACCCCAAAAAACATCCACATTCTATTAGTGCCCTGTAAGTTCTGGACCATGGCGACTGGCTTGAATAAGCTCCAGACATTTCCGACGGACGATTTTTCCCGACGGTGTCAACGGCATCTCGTCGGTGAAGAAAACGCCACCGCGAAGTCGCTTGAAATCCACGACCTGCTCATCCACATACAGCCGTACCTGTTCCGCAGTAACGGTAGGTGAGCCCGGTGTGCGCAGAACCAGCGCCGCCGGTAAGTCGGTGCCTTCTCCTTGCAGTCCCACCACACAGCATTCGAGCACACCCGGGAGCTGCTTGATCAGTATCTCCAGCTCGGTCGGTGATATCTGCCAGCCAGCGTACTTGATGATGTCCTTCTTCCGGTCGATCACGTACAGGAAACCGTCCGCGTCGAAATATCCAATGTCACCGGTACGGATCCACCGATCTGGTCCGACTAAATCAGCGGTAGCTTCCGCATTGCCGTAGTATCCGCAGAAGGGAATCTGAATGCGAAGCTGAACTTCACCTGACTCCCCCGGCGCCAGTGCCTGCACGCCCTGCTCATTCACGATCCGGGCTTCGGTGCGTGCTTGAAGCGACCCGACACAGTCGTTCCGGTAGCTGTAATCACCTCCCGTGAGCGTGACCAAGCACGACTCGGACATGCCGTACCCAATCTGGATGACGGTGTGCACGGGTAGGCAGCGCTGAAGCCCCGCGTACAGCTGCTTAGAGACCCGGGCTCCACCACACAACAGAAGGTGTAGGGCGGGCAGCTCCGTCGTGAGTAGCTCTCGTTCGTGCGTGAGCAGATTCGCTTGGTAGGGCGAGAAGAACGCAATCGTGACACCGTAACGGCGCATAATTTCGACCGCCAACTGTGGCGTGTAGGGGGCGCGGGTGATGATGCGCGTTGATTGCGATAATGTGCCTACGATGACGGAAGCGAACCCGGACAGCCAGTAGAGTGAGCTGAATGCGAGCAGACAGTCGGACGGCGTCATACGCCACAGGGAGGTTAGATTGGCGATGCAGAACGCATGAGAGTAGCTCACACCTTTCGACAGACCGGTCGTACCGGATGAGCACAGGACCGCCGCAAGGTGGGAGGCAGGGTCGTCTAGAATTGTCGGTCTGTAAGCAAGGGAGTAGTATGTTGATGATGGAAATAGAACCATGTTGTAGCGCTTATACACTAAACATTTTTCATGTAGCAAAAACCAGTCGCGATTGTTACGATCCACATTTAATATTCGAAATATGATACTAATTTATTCAAACAATCAAGTAAAAAATACCGAGAAATAAATTCCCAGCTAAAAATTTTTAATATAATTTTTTAGATTTTTTTTTTGAAACCATGTGGAGACGGTTAGTAGATTACGTACGTACATCTCATGTACGGTTGGTTAGCTTTCCGAAATAGTGAGGCATCGTAACTCGCCCAATCAACGTTTTTCAACTCTAGACCTCAGGGACTTAATGCGAGGAATGCAATGAAGTAATGGATTCTATTGTACGTTAATCAAGCAGCAAGTAAGCAGGCGTGTTGATTGAGGTCATTGGATTTGTGAGCATGGGTTCGTACTAGGCATACTTACTGAAACAGTTCCTCGATGCCGGTCGGTTGCAGTAGATCCTCCACATGCGTGTAGCCCTCGACAGGCTCCTCGAACAATACGTACGTGGGATCGATGGCCGCCTGCTTGGCCCCGGCCCGTACCACCTGCAGGATGTTGCTCTCGCAAAACACCAACACTGGCCGCGTCACGCCAAACATGTGCGCAAAGTCCGCCACCGTAAACGCCGGATCGAGCGTGTTGACGGGGATGCCCAGGGCGAAGCAGGCAAACAGTACCGGCGCGACATGCTCACCGTTGCGTGACGTGAGTGCTGCCATCGGGGTGTCCTTGCCGTAGCCGAGTTCGGCAAGGTGCTGGGCGACACGAACCGTGCGTTGATACATCTCGCCGGCGGTAACTCGACGGCCATCGCCAATGTCGGTGCAAACCTGCACGACGTGTTCGGCGTCGCACCGGTGGAGCATGGCAAGGATGAGCTGCCCGAGGCTTTGATTGATGTTGAACAGCGGCGGTGTTTGCAAACCGGTCCAGATATGGGTGGTCGGATCGTAGAAGGTGCTACGTCCGCGTGGTATCGTCCCTTGACTCGACATCGCCGTTTGTATGGTACGCACTGAGATCACTTAATAAGACACTCGAGGAGGCAACGTTCTGCTGCGAATCGAGTCCGTTGGTGGCTTCACAAGACAGTGTGTGCTCGCGTGTGCCGAGCGTCCCTTTTGAAGAGTCTCGAAACCGTCACCGTGCCTTTTAAATGGCGAGTGACCTCAAACCAGAACACGCACGTAGCGCCCGTAACTGGAGAGGAATCTCGAATGGCGGAAACGAGAACGAGCAAGATAGCGTGCGGTGTAGGACGGAATGAGATAACAAAGGAGATAGAATCGGATCACTGCGAAGCGATCGCTGCGTTGTGAGAGAAAACTGGGAACGCTCGCCAGAGATTACGTGCCGCCACCGCGCCCACACCGCGCGGTTTTCTCTGTCTGGATTGCGTGTCGTGAGCCACCGAACGAACGACCAGTTCTGTGTGTGGAGTGGCATACAACCCACCCGTCGGTAATTACTACCTACGATCGCTGCCCTGCGACAGTGACAAACTGTAGACCAAGGTGAGCAGGCAGGAGGATGACTTGCTGATTCGTACCTGCGTGCTGTAAGACTTCATCTTCGCCACGGCCATTTGTGTTTGCGAGGCTCACCAACCTTTGCCCATCGTGCGTACCCGCGGAAGATAATTGCTGAGCAATTAGACGAACCATCAAAGGCTTGAAGGTTTGTTTCCATGCGAAGATAACAAACAGCAGATAGCGATCAGCTGCTGCGTGAAGTCACAAAACGACCTTCGACCCCTGGCGCTTAAGATTTTCCGGGCGTCACGGCTGAAGTGAGCAATTTACGACCATACCGGACGTTATCGTCCACAATTCTGACAGGCAGGGTGTCTCAACGGGTAGTCAAGCAGCGTCGCGAACGAACACGTGTAGTTACCGGCTCGTGTCGGGCACATAAAAACAAATAAAGCTTGTGAAACCAGGTCGCATGGCGGACGCCATATTTTTTTCTCACCCATGGCAATAAATAATGGCGGATGCTGTGCGTTCTTGTCATCGTTACCTACCGGTGACATTCCACCGCATCTAGCGCAGCAAACACTGTTTGGATGGGATAGGGTTTCGTAAAATTAGTAATCGTTTATTTATCTCTGATTGCGTCGGTGGCGTTGTTGGCCCTCATACACGAGATTCTAGAGTTAGACATGTAAAACAGAAAGAAAAGCGCAGCACTGTGCAGACCGTAAGGCGGTTGGCTGCGACGCGGCTGGTGCTGTTTAGTAGCGAAAGCGAGCGACACTTTACAACTGTAACAATGATCATCTTGATGAAAAAAAATATATATATTTGAACCTAAATGTCTCCCTGCTGTTTGTTAATGTGTCAGGCTTGGATGTGTTGGACAATCTTCTCCAATTTCACCAACCAGCTGCCATGTTGTGTTCTTTCGTATCCATCCACTCAAAATCAAACGTCCGATCGCTTCTTCCGCTTCAGCAGTAATAATGAGTTTGCGTTTTTGTTATGACGTAGTAAAATGAAAAACAATTATATTAATATAAATATGTATCTTCATTCGGGCGGCGTTTAGTGTTTTTTTTCCACGGGAATCTTCATTTAACGGAAAATTTTTGTGAGTGATAAAAAATTGTATAATCACTCCCCGCCAGTGCGACAGTGCGAACAACACACACACACACAAACATCTGACATCTTGCATTTCTTGTTTCATTAAATGTGTATTTTATAAAGAACAGTATGATAAAATTACTTTCGTGTAGCGAACGGGTCGCTCTATCTATCGCGACTACAACGCGACTACTTCCGCCCGGGGTTCTTTTTTATCTCTCTCTCTCTCTCTCTCTCTCTCTCTCTCTCTCTCTCTCTCTCTCTCTCTCTCTCTCTCTCTCCCACATACACAAATCGTATTTTATTGTTCATTAATAAAAAAAAATTGACCATGGTTATGAAAAGCGTCAGCGGTGTTGACAAAAGGCCATAAACGGCGCAAATAAGTAACAAATACAAAAAGTAGTAGTAAAATAAACGTAAACAAATCTAAGTTAAATCTCTCGCTTTCTATCTCTCTCTCTCTCTCTCTCTCTCTCTCTCTCTCTCTCTATCTCCGTAGACGGACGCGTGGGGCACTGGTGGGGCCGCCGCTGCCTAATATAAAACTTCTGCCCGCGGATCCAGATGGAATCTTCACTCTTTCTTTCTCACTCAGGATAAGGTGTGTCTGATTCGGCTTAACTTCGTCGTAAAGAAGCAAAGGAATCGCTTTCTAGGTGGTGGCTGGTGGGTCGTCGGCCGCAACACACAGGCACACGCCAGGGCTTAGCTACGAAATGATGGGGAAACGGAACCCGGTTTCCCTTCCAAGCGATACAGAGGTTAGGTGTGCTGTGTGGTGGCTATCTCAGTGGAGTAAGGGTTAACAAATTCTAACAGCAGTAGAGACGTGAAAACGAACCGTCTACGGCGGTGGCAAAAGCGGCAAAGCAAAAGTGTACCAAAAAAAAAAAAAAACTTAGAAAAGAAAACAAATATAAATATGTAACACTAACAAACAACAACTTTTCGTTTGCCGCACGCCCGTTGCAGTAGTAGTTATAAGTAGTATGTGCCAGCTGCTGCTGCTACTACTGCTGCTAGTTTCGTGTGCGGAATCTTCTGCTTCTCCCTTGGTTTTAGAGTTCGTTTTTGAAGCGTCGATAGATGGACTGCACGTAAGTGAAGACGCACTTCCAGTCAGGCTTTCGCATTGCAACCATGTCATCCACATCCAGTAGGGGCGCGATCCCGGCTTTTTCACTGTGGCGGAAAGGGAGACGGCCAGCGGAGCGCCTTGTTAGTGTCAGCCGTTGCATGGCGACCGGAACCAGGTACGATTTACTTACTCAGCCACTCGGAAGGCGAGGGTGAAGTTATGGCGTCGCTGCTGTGGTGTTAGTTTGCTAAAGTCAAAAGCGTCCGGTAGGAAATGGTGAATCAGCGCACAGAATGCCATTCCATCTGACCAGCTGGTGGAGAAGTTTTCTATTTTAACGTTCTGCGTTCACCGACCGATAGTGAGATCAATAGGAAAAGAGAGAGAGAGAGAAAATAACATAAAAATAAGTAACGGTATATATATATATCTCACGCTGCGGGAGGTTACTAGGTGGTGAGGAGCACATGGAGAGGTGCTGGAATAATACACACAACGTCACTCGCTACGAAACAAATACATAAGAAAGCGTTATCTGAAGCCTGGTCACCGGAAGTTAGTAGCCAAAGTGCTCAATCACTCAACCTGTGCTGAACCAAACCATACAATCAATCCAATACTTTCTGGATTCACTGTGCCATTTGGCGTAAATGTGTTAACCACAACCGTAATATTCGACAAGCGTTTAATTGCTACTATTTGAATAAAAAAAACATTTTTTTTTCAATCGTTTAATTTAATGGTTAGTTTTAAATGCGTAATTTGACGGACGTCTCTTATATTTGGAGTATAATAGCGTTTCAGGTCTATTAAACTGAAGTTAATATTGTTAGTTGATGTCTGTTAGCTATTATGCCAAGTCAAACGTACAGATAATCTTAATACTAGTGCGTTTTAAAATGTAACACAGTAAGATCTGCCTGTTGAAACTGAGAAGATGCCACAAATACTACAGAAATTGGAATGTACCATGTCGCCAAGAGAGCAGGAAGCAGAGTAGAAAAGCTGTTGGGAAGTTGTTGTGCCAAAAATGTCGATCGAGCAACCATTGCATGCAGGAGGATAAGCTTTTCGTTTTCCCAAAACGATCCAAAGTTCCGGTTATCATCCAAGAGGAGGGCGACCATGGATGGGAGGAATTTGTAAGTGACGAAAGTGCACTGTAAGTAGGTGTAGGAGAAAGCCTGACAGCAGAGAACTGAACATAGGTTGCAAGGAAACGAATGCGTTACTGCTTGCTACATCCTTTTTCTCGCCGAACGGGTGGCGAGCGCCACCGTACGCAAACATTTCAGAGGCCAAAGAAAAAACAAAAAAAAAAAAAAACACGGACAGCAAATTTCAAACACAACGACCAACGATCATGCCTGTCTACTAACTGTGCGCGGTACGTCACGGTGAGGCACAGTGGATCGTCGCGAACCACACAACGGAGGAGGGCAAACGAAAGCGCGCGTAAAACAAGGATTCTAGAATGGTTGATAGCGAGGTGGCGGAAAGGGTGGAGGGAGCTGGGGGAGGAAAGGGGAAATGTTTTGGGTAGGAGGATTGAGCAAACAAAAATGGCTGTACCTCGTATTCCTTCGTCTTCATCTGGCACCACTGCAACAATTGATCCTTAACAGTTGCGGCGCGACGATTCAATGCGGGATCAGTAAACTTAAACATGGGACCCATCGCGGCGGACGGTGTCGTCGGAGTTGTTGGTGTCTTAGGGGAGCTAATAATGTGTGGGTGTGCGTTTATGTTTTTTTTTGTAGTTAATTTTCGAAAACAAACCGCACCAGAGGCGGCGGGAGGGGGAAGATCCAACAGATGGTGTAAGTTCACGAGCGAGTGACAACGAAAGCGAAAGGTAGGCCAGCATACGGTTGACGTTGAGGAGATTGGTGGTGAGTTTGGAGGGACGGATACGCGTCATCGGTAGTGGGAAACGTTTACAGAATTCAAATGGGAGCGTGGAGCACGTAGAACATATTTCATTTTAATCATTCAAACATTTAATGCGGAGTATAGAGTTAAGTTAACGATAAAGAGAGAGGGAGATAAAGAGAAAGAGAGAAAATAATAAAAAATAAGATTAAGATTAAGAGACCAATCAAGTCGGGGGCTGAGACAGGTGTTTGTCATCAGCATCCCGCAAAAGAAAAAAAAAATCACTGTAATCCAAGCGATTGCTGAGGTTGATGTCAAGGAAAAGGGGAAGAATGTGTTTCAAGGAGCCTCTCAGAGCTTCTGATAGGTTTCGATTGGATGAGAGTGGTCAAGAACGGAAGACAAGAACTCATCGGCGCGTATGTGAGCTTGCCTCTTGGAATGCATTCGCCCATCCATCGGGAGTGGGTATGAATAGGACGAGCTGGAGATTGTTGGGCACGGGGAGAAAGTAACGAGTGGTTTAGTGTACGGGATACCCAATGTTAGATACGAAGCTGTATGTGGATACTAGATGTATATAATCGTATGTGTGCTACGGTAACAGTGTTATTTCTAGTCACTTCAACGTACCAGCATGTCTATCGAGATCATACGCAAACTACTTTTTTATGGAACTTCGCTTTATACGCATTCGTCTCAGCATCTAGGTGACGAATGTAGATGTTATAGTCATGCCTACTGCTTATGTTCTGCCCCTCGGGCAGCATAAAAATGATTGTGGAGATGATTTTGTGCGGTCACCGGTTAATGCACGATGTTGGAATGGCATACCTCAACTACCTAAGAGTGATGATACAGTGAGTTGCTTTAAATGATGAGACTGTTAGCGATGGTTGGTGTATGACGGGAATAGGGGAATAGAAGAAAGGTGTCTGTTTTGCTCGAAATCTTCTTCTTCGGGCGAGTGAAATATCGGCATGAGATGAGCCCGAAGGCCAACTTCCTTCCAGGTCGTACGAAGGCACTAGTGCGTCTACTTACTTAGGAGGTGACTGGGATGAGAGAGAGTTTTGTTTGTCAAGCTGACGGAACTTGGCGAAAGGTGACATCGGTTTCGGTGCGCTCGAGGCGACGGTCTTGGTCGTAACTGAAAGTGATCGGAATCGAGTTACACGTTAGATGCAGTGTGCCGACCGTGCCGTACGAGCGCGTTGACGTTTACCTGTCGTTCTGGTAGTAACGGTGGCGCCATCTTGCGATTCCATCCTAGCGGCGGTACGGGTGGTTGTCTGCTGCACTGCTCGCGGTGGGAAACGTTACGAACGGTGCGATGAAACGAATGAAAAGAGAACGCACAGTGGTGTGTGTGCGGGAACAGTTTCGTTAGCACGATCGGCAAGTGACGGTCGGAGTAGGGTTTCGTTTGCGGCCAAATGTTCAGCCAGTTTAGTACGTCAGGCAACTCTAGTACGGATACTCTTAGCAAATGGGAGCAACACCGGTCAGGGTAATACTAACGATATCAAGCAAACGACAATGTACATCTCGGGACACAGGACACACAGGGTCTTGCAAGGCTCACTGTAGGCAGTAAGGCAACACATACACAATCAGCGTACATCACGCAAACGCTCAGGTACCTGCCGTGCCCTAGCGGTCGGTTCCCGCAGCAAACGATGTCCGAATATTATTGGTAGTTTTGTGAGCGGAAACTAGCAGCTAGAGCACGGGGCGAGCAGGAGGCAAACGTACAACATGGCCACACGGCAAGGCTTGTTGTGTACGTCCCCGGCACTTGCACTATCGATGACAGAAGCGGACAACGGTTACCACACAGTACATGCAGACACAAATACACGCAAATATAGCTAAGTATTAGACAGAACACACAACATAGTGCACGCAAACAACGCAAACGTTTGATGGTGGTGAACGGCTGTGAATGGACGTATATATCACGGCTAACAAATGAGAGAGAGAGAGAGAGAGAGAGAGAGAGAGAGAAAGAGAGAAAACCCGAAACATTTACCGCCAATAATGGATATGGGAGCAGCTACGTGTACTAGGAAGTTTAGATGACGAATTTGACAGACGATTGTGTACAGGGTGACGCGTATATGACCTGTTAGTAGCGATGAAGATGGACCGGCATGTTAGGGGAAAACGCGAAGGAAGCATGTCGGGATTGAACACGCTTCCCGCGCCTCCGTCGTCTGAGATCCCAGCCTGGGGTTGGCTTCTGGGCTTCTTCACTCCAGCGACGGTCAGGCGCTCCCCACCAATTCCTTCCCCGAGCATGAAGTATGAACGTGACGCATGCACACATGGGGCGAATGGAGTCGGGCGCTAGCACTGCTGAAGCCGGCGCTGAGGCTCGCACGCCCCGCTGCACACATAAAAGGCACATGCGAACAGCGGACGGTCAGGGGGAGACCGGGCCAGCACTAACACTAGCAGGGTTCTACGTGGCTGTGCAAGGGAGCAACGCAAATGAGTGTGGGACGGGGCACGAATCAAACTCGCAATCGTTGGGAGCGGAAAAAAGGGGCGGTAGGGGGGGGGGGAGTAAAAAGAAAACCACATAACACAGCAAAATAAAAAAAAATAATGAAAAAACGACAGACAAAAATGGGTAAAACAATAAAACGTTCGAAACTCACTGAGCGCGTGGGGAGTCGCAAGTACACTGTTTTTTTTTTTTTGTAAGAAGGGGAGGAAGAAGGTGCGAAACGGTTCAGGTTTTGAGCGTTTTTGGGGGGCGCAACTCATTTGGAAATGTTTGCTGGTTTTTTTTTGGTTGTTGTTTTTTTTTTTTTTTTTTAGTTTTGCTACCGCAGTGAGTCCGCCTTCCTTCTTACGCTCGCTTGCGACAGTGATGCCACGCCGCTTCCCCGTCGTGCTGTTGGAAGCTTCTCGAGGTCTAATACCGAGTGGACGACACGGCGGACGAATGTTACCGACGACGAGGGCGAACACGAAACGGTGCGCCCCAACGGTCTCGCCCACTGGTTTTTTTTTCTTCTTCATTTTTTGGTTGCATCGGTAGCGTCTTCCGAGCATCGAGCTGCGCTGACAGGTAGTGCAGTACGGTGCGCGCTAGTAGTGGTGGTAGTAGCTAACGTCGGCCTCTTCGAACAAACGACAAACGCCTACCGGAAAAAAAAATGCGCCCCTGTGGCCCGGCACGGCCACTCCCTCACACTCGCATTAAACGCTAGGCAACTAAACACTAAAACGTCTACTTTTCCACCCACGCGCAGGAGCTTCTTTTTCGAGTGGCCCACACTCGCGATGCGATCACAAACACGTAGCTAACGTAGCAAACGTTTCTAGCAACACACGATATCTATTACCAAAAAAAAAAAAAAAAAAAAACGCACACGCGACGAGCAGCGGCTCGTTCTGAATCCGAGTGGTCCGCCATTTTAGTTTGTGCGGAATGCAGATTAGAAACTAGCTAGTGGAATGCTTCTCAGGGTGCGGGTTGTGTGTGACACGCTGGAGGGGGGGTGGGGGGGGTTTGTTTTTTTGTTTCTCACTAGACCGCGAACGACTGGTTCATGAGCTCTTCGAACGCGTCCTCCACGTTGTTTTCGTCCAGCAGGGCGAGACTGCCGAGCGGTATGTGGGGCATGGTGCGACTTCGCAGCAACCCGCCGGCCATTGGTGGCTGCTGGTGTTGGTAGCTCGGTGCCGGATAGCCGTTGCTCTGGCCGGGGCGTGCCGTCTGCTGCGGGTAGGGCTGGTACGGTGCACCTTGCGGCTGCTGCTGGTGCCCGCTCGGTGCGACGACTCCACCGTTGTAGTAGCCCACGGTGTGGCCCATCGCATAGGACACGGGACGGACCGGGTGGTGGCCCGCACCCAGCCCCGACTTATCGCGCATCACCAGGTTCTGGTTGGAGCCGGTGCGGGACATCGTGTAGCCGGCGGTGGGTCGACTCCCACCGGCGAAGTACGCCTCGACCGTGCGCTGCTTCTCGGTGCTGATCGGTCGCGGTGGCTGCGCCGGGGGCACCGCCAGGTTGTGGCTCGATTTGGTACGCGCGAGCGGCGCGTGGTCCACGTACCGCTGGACGTTGTTGTAGATGGCGTGCGGTGGAACCTGCGGCACCGGCGGCGTTGGTTCGGTAACTTCCACCTGCGGTGCCACCGGCGCCGGCGGATTGCGCGCCCTCGGCGGCGTCGGACTCTTCTCCTTTATCTTCTTGAGCGACGTGTGCAGACTCTGCGCGATGAGCGAACCGCGCCCTTCGGGCCCGTCGTAGCCGCCGCCGTTGAGGTGCGTGGTGCGCGGTGCGGCCGAGTACGTCGCCTGCTGGCCTTGCGGCGCCGGCATCACCTTCGAAACGACGCGCATCTCCTGGGAGTCGATCGAGTCGAGGTCGTCGGCGTCGTACGCGTCCTCATCGTCCTCGCCGTTGGCGGACGAATGGGGTGACGGTCGCTGGTGCTGGTGGTTGACGTGGTGCACCGACAGGTAGCTCACCTGCTGCGGGCGCGCCGTCGGGCTGAAGACGGCGTTCGCACTGGTCAGGACCAGCGGTGCGTTGTCCGGGTTCGTCAGCGAATCGCTCCGGTTGAGCGTGAACGTCGACACCGACTCCGGCTGCGTGTAGTCCGTGAACGTGTACGTCCCGAGATGCGCCGTGGAGACGTCCGGCAGCGACGGTCGCTTCTCGTACGGCGGCGCGGGCGGCTGCTGGTAGCCGTACGGTTTCTCCGCGTACTTCAGCGAGCCGTGGTAGGCGAGCGGTTGCTGCACCGGCAGCGACGGTTTGTTGTGCCCGAAGGAGTTCGCGGTGAACTTGGTGGAGGCAATGCTGGCCACCCGGCTACCGGCCGGTCCGGTCACCTCGCTCGACTTCTTGCCGACCCACGGGGCGGCCGGGGCCGGCTCGGCCATGCCCGGTGCGTCCGCGCGCGGCTTGTAGTTGAGCACGTTGTGCGTCGGCGTGCGCTCCAGCTTCGGCAGCGGCACGTACGGTGTCTCCTGGTAGCCCTGCGCCGCGAGCGTACGCACCAGCCCGAGCTGCACGTGCATCGGTTCCGGCTTCACCTCCGGCGTCTCCTTGAACCCGGTCGCGACGATCTGCTTCACCAGCCCGGTCGCGTTCGATACCCGCGCCGGTATCGGCTTCACCACGTCCGGCTCGTGCTGGATCGGCTTGAAGTCCAGGTTGGCCGACGGCAGCTTCTTCGGGATCGGCTTGAACGCGGATGCCGCCGCGTGCGAGAACTGGTTGACGGTCGCCTTCGGCAGCACCAGCTTCCCTTCGACGACCGGGCTGCTCGGGGCCGTCCCATGCCCGTACTTACCCATCGACTGGGACGTCCGGGACGACCCGATCGCCGCCGGTACCGTCCGCAGGTTCGGCGTCAGCGACTTCGCGTGCGGCGGATGCTTCGGTGCACCGCCGTCGTCGAACGAGCCACTCTCCGCCTGCTTCCAGAAGCTCATCGCGGACGTCTTCGGTGCGGCACCGTACTTCGGCGGCAGCTCCGACCGGTCGCGCCGCTCCGCCTGCTCGAAGTTACTCTTCAGATGGTCGAACTTGTTCGTCCAGTTGTTCGAGCCGACGTGCTCGCGCATCGGGTTGCTCCAGATCTGGCGCGACTGCTGGTTCTGCCGCTGCAGGAACGCCATAAACTTCAGGTCGTTCTCGGTGCGCGGCTTAAAGTCCGGCACGTCCGCCGTGGGTCCCGCCGACGGGAGCGCCCCGTACTTGCCCGGGCGCTTGGCGGCGGCCGGCGCCTCGGACGTGTACGCCTCCTCGTCCCCGTTGCCGTCGTCACCGGTGCCACCCGGCGGCAGCGCCTTCGGCAGATCGATCGTGTTCGCCCGCTTCATGCGCAGCTTTTTGCTCGCGTACTTGTTCAGCGGCCGGCCGCCGGTTTCGTCCTTGTGCGATTCCGGCGTGCGGCTACCGTTCGGCGGCGGGGCCGCGCGTCTCGGCGGCGCGGCTGGAGCGGCTGGAGCGGCTTTCCCGCCGACGTCCGGTTTCGCTTCGCGGCCCACGAGCTTCTGCACGGTGTTGATCACGAGCGAACCGGCCGTCGCCGGATGATCGACCGGGACGATCTTGTTGCGCAGCACCATCTGCTCGGCCGTCTGCTTCGGCTCCTCGCCGGTTTTGTGCTTGGCGCGCCTTGCGTCGTCCTCGTCCGAGCTGGACCCGTCGTTGAACGAGTACTTCTTCACCAGCGCCCGCTGCGCGACCGTTTGCGTGGGCTTCTTGAACGGACCGGCGTCCGGCGGTGGCGGCTGGTGCTTCACCGCCGCCGTTTGCGGCCGGTGCTTGTGCAGATCGATCGGTTTCGCACCGGCGGCGGGTTGGTCCGGCTGCTCGCCGGCGCCCGGTGGCATCGCCTGATCCACGCTCAGCGACTGACGCACCAGCAGCTTCTCCTTCGCGGCCGACTGCTTCGTCCGGGCCGGGGGCACCGGCAGCACCAGCTTGTCCAGCGACGTCTGCACGTTCTGCATCTCCTTCGGCACGAACTGGCTCGGGCGCTTCATCGCGAACGCGGTCGCCGGCGGTGCAGCCGCGTCCGGGCCGAGCACCGTACCGAGCGACTGCTGCTTCTGCAGCAGGTACGCCTTGTCCGGTGCCGCCGTCGTACGCTGCTCCGACTGCTCTCTGCTGTCCATCATCACCATCTCCTCGATGAATCTTCTCGCGTCGGCAAGCTCCTCACGACTGACGCCCACCGTGTGGCGACTGTTGCGGTTGGTGCGTCGCTTCGCACTGAACCTTGCGCTTCCGGCCTTTGCCGAGCGGTTCTGGCACGCGTCCAACCCGGACGCATCGTCCCCGTGCGCCGACTGGCGGCGGCCACCGTCGGCCATCAGCGCAACGCCACTGCTGAGGTCGGCTATCTTGTCCGGCTGCTGCAGACCCTGCTGTAGCCGGGCGATCAGCGCCAACAGGGCGCGCCGCTGCTCCGTGTCGAGCGGCATCACCTCCGGCCGGCCGCCATCTTGAAGCGACACCTGCAGGCGCTCCAGTGCGGCGGCCACCTCGCTCAGCAGGCTCGGCAGACCGCCGGCACTAGCGAGCGGTGCGCCACCAACACCGGTACCGGTGGCCGCTGCGAGCAAGCGCAAATCTTCGCCCGACTCCGTACCTGAATCTTCCACGGGAGGAACCTTCGACACCGCTCTCGGGCCGTTGCTAATGCTACCACCACTACCACTATTACTACTACTGTTATTGCTGCCGATGCCGCTGCCGTTACTACCACTAGTGTGACTACCACCGCTACCTTCACTACCACCACTACCAGCACCGTCACTACCACTCTTCACACCGGCACCGGCATTGTTGGCAGCCTTGTAGCCGAACGCGGCCGCATTGCTCAACAACAGGCCCTGCAGCAGGGGCAACAGGAGTGACTCACCCTGTGGTAGACCGTTGGACGCACCCGGTGGCCCGCCCGGTCCCGCCGGCGTCGTTTGCTGCTGCTGCTGTAGATGGCGCTCGCGCTGCAGATCGGCTGTGACGATGGCGACGATATCGGCACACGCTGCAGAAACGGGTGCGGAACGGGGCGGGGAGGAGTAGGGGGGGATTTTTTTTTGTATTATATTGGGTACATATGTGTGTGTGTGTGTGTGGGTGGGTGTGTGCGGGTGGGTGAGGAAAATAATGATACACATGAGACAATGTCGGTGAATCGGACATGAGGATGCGGATTATTCATCGTTCGAAGTACGCCCCGTGGAGGACGCCCCCGAAGAAGGACGAACGAACGAACGCGATGGCCGGGCATGGATGTTCGTGTCAAGGGATTCGAGGGGTGCCAATGCCAGGGTTTTGGCAACGGGGGGAAGGTTGTGGGGGAGTGTGAAACAGCCGAACACACAGCAAAATAAACACAGATGAGAGAGAGAGAAAGAGAGAGCGCGGAAAAAAAAACGCGAATTGCCGAAGAGAACGAGAGTGGGCAGAGATTGTGAGGGGCGGGGAGGGTGTAGGTGACGGGGTGGGTGGGAACGGAAGAGAACAGAGCTAGATTAGATCGTGCAAAACATTTCTAAAGGCTAGGTTGCGCAAAAAAACAAAAACAAAAGTGTCGGGATGTTTCGATGACGGTTTTGCGGATGGTTTCTAGCTGGTGCCACATGTAGCTCGTCCGAAGCGACCGATAAACGTTTCTGGTGTACTTCTAGCGCTAGTACGGGCCACCCGGTCACGAGATCACGAGGAGAAAAGACGAGAGTAAACGCAGCCAAACGAACGAAACGAACCGCACGAGAGGATTGCTGTATGAGAATGGGAAAGTATAGAGAGCGAACAGAGAGTATATTCGTGAAGAAAAAAAGAAAAAAACAAACAGAGAAACACAATGCAAGTCGCCTCACAGCAAGCGAACTTCGATAGATGCCACGGAGTGAATGAAAGAACTGGAAGATATGAACCATGGACAGCCATTAAACCATTCCAGTGAAGAAATAAAAAGAATATGAAGAAAAAAAAACAATTGATCGAGCAAATACAGTACGTCAAAACAGTCAGAAACGTCAGAAGATAGTGAAGGAAAACGTAAACAATGAAACGGAAAAAAAAAAATAACAATAGAAACGGAACGTTCAAACACGCGAGCACGGCCTCACATCGCAATCGAACACCAAAAATAAATAAGTAAAATAAGAAGAAAGAAAAAACAACAGAACAGAAAACTTAAATGCGACAAGTCAACACGATCAACCGTCTACGAGGTGCGATCCGTCGGAAGGGAAATCTGTTTCGTTGCGGGCCTCAGTGTTCTGTAATGGCCTTGCCTTGGTTGTGGTTTACTGTTTGTTTGCTTGTTTGTTTCGTATGATTTGCTTTGCTTTGGCCTGCTGTCTTTGGGTTGGGTTTGTTTTTTGGAGCGTATGTTGTTGCTAAATTAGAACGTTTTTTTTTTTTTTTTACTTTTCTTTTTTACGCCGACGTTGGTGCTGCTCGCACCAACAGTACAGAGGAAGGAACCTTTGCAGCCTTTCGCGCAAAAGGTAGTGAATTAGAAGGAAAAGTAAAGAACACGAACAACGAAGCGGATGTGTGGCGTGTGTGTGTGTGACATACGCTCCACTGCGAAACGGTTTGCCCTGCATTTTCTGTGTCACCTTCTGTGTTAGGACAGTATCTGGCGCGGCGTGTGTCAGGCACTCAGGGTGGCAGAGCCTGTTTTGCTTTGAGGCTTTATATATACGTGTGTTTGTGTGTGTGTGTGTGTTTGTCTGTTGGGGGCAAATGTGTTGGAAGTGTTTGCCACGAAAGGAAACAATCATTCTCGTCGGGACTGGAGCGAGTGTGAACGATAAGAGATAAAGAAACCCCTGTGTGAGATTATGCGTGATGCGTTCGATTTGCTACCTTCTTTCTCGGCCATTACTTGACGGATGCGAGCCCGGATCTTGCGGCGATCGTCGTAGTTTGTAGTTGATTCCAGCTGTGTTGTGGAGAAAATTGAAACGAAAAAAAAAAAAAAACGTTAAGATGTATTCGGGCAAAAATGGTTGAGTCAGAACAGAAATCACGAAGGTGGGAGAAGAAAAAGAGAGGTCAGATATAGTGCGAGCTGCACAAACGCAAGCTGCTTACCAACTGCTTGAGTAAAGTTTCGTCCCAGTTTTCGTCGAGGTTTTCGATGGTAGCTTGCTTCGCGGACGAGCTGCTGGGAGCGGCACCGGACGACTTTATCGTCTTTGTGGTGCTAGTTGTGGAAGACACCTTCGACACCTGTAACGGATCAAAACGAGACGTGTGAGCTACCCGGAATCAGACGGCCACCACCGGTGCCCTCGAGCTGTAAGCTGTCAGTGCAAAAAAAAAATTGATCGTTTGATCCGCTCATACAAAAAAAAAAAAAAATAAAAAAAATAAAAAATCCCCACACGCGTCAAACGTCTTGCATGTGGGACGCACGGTGACGTTTCATACGCTGCTCGCAAACGCTCCGGAATCGGTACGATTCCGTTGCACCCTCCTCACGTCGCCGGTGTGGAGATATTTATAGCGCACGTACACGACGCAACACACCCGCAATATCTTTCGGGTCTCTGTCACATTCTCTGCCTGCTTTCGGTACCGTGTGTTTGCGTATCGGTTCGTATTTGCGGGTAGAGTTGCCTAGTGTCTGTGCGGAAGGAGCGTGAATAGAACATCTCTCTATTATTCTGCGTTTCGTAGTAGCTGCCACTAGACCGATTTCGATCTTCCCACCGCCAACCGCTCGCCACAGATCTTCCGACTGTCAACGCCACTGGCCGGCCGGCCGTGGTTTGAGACGTGCGGAAGAGTAGCGGCCGCACCCAATCTATATTACCACGGTTTTGTCTATTTTTATCCCTCGCCGCGTACACGGATCTTTTGAATTGCAACGGCGATTCTTTCGCTGCAACTCGCACTAGTTCGCGCTCGCGCCTAGGGAGGATCGTACTTCGCGTGCGGAGAAAACCAGATCGCCGGTTGGATGCAGGAGCCAGATGCTACGCAATAGCAAATCGTAAATTACCAACATTACTGACAGGATCTATTCGGTTTTATTAGCACTCGTGAGGGAATTATTATTCCAACGGAGAGCATCATCATTATTGATTGTTATAGATACCTACAAAAAAAAAAAAAAAAACCCACAAATTTGTTCATCGCTTGGTAACATTTTTTTCGTAAACCGATCCACTACGTCCAAACATAACGACCTATCTGTCGAACAATGTTTGCTATCGCGTTTACTTTTCTCTCGTCACTCGCGCACCGAAATGGCGGACGTTTGCGTTGGCCAGCGTCCAAATGTCCTTAGATGGTTCGATTTCGGAAGACGAATCGTACGCGCGGTTTCAAGATCGCAGGATCAGGGTAAGCATCAATGGCAGAGTTTCACGGCAACCAGGCGTGGGCGTTGCCAACCGTCGCATCGCAATAGCCTTAGTAAAGCAATGGCGATGTTTACTCGTGCTAATGTCAATAGATGCCTCGGTTTCTGGAAAACGGACAACAACGTGCTGTTTTGCGTTTTACGCTTAAACGAATAAGATTCGACACGGCTGTTGTTTTATGGGAGCTTCCACGTCTTGCTACCTTATTGGAACGGTATAACACCAACGCCCAGTTACAGATACTAAATGAGATGAAACGCTGTCTTCCGCTGCATTTAATGAGCTGTGTTTGCCAAGAATTTCGTTTCGTTAAAGGTTGGATAAATGAAGAAAGGAAGAGAGAGATATAAGAAGAAGAATCGCGCAAATGATCGATTCCCGGCAAATACTACATGCGGCCTGATGAAGAGATCAAGATGTCACGAAAATTATCACGTCTGCTTACATAACTTTCCCGCAATTTCTCTCTACCGTGTGTCTTGTCACATTCCGGGTTCGGCTTTTGTTAATGCACCACCCTCCCCCGAAAACAGCGACAGATGAGTTATTTGTGGGCGACGGGCCACCCAAACTCGCCGAATCCATACAGTTATGAGTCAGGCGAAAAACTTCACCAAGCGGGTAGCACGGGGCGAACGTAAAAATAGGAACCGGAGCACCGTCCGAAGTCAACATTTTTCGTAAGACATGCTCGCGGGCGGACCTCTCGAACTCACGCGGGGTTTGAGAATGTCTTGTGACTTTTTTTTTTTCGGCTTTCGCTGCTGTCAACCATGATGTACTGAAGATATGCGAACGGAACCGCAGGAGTTGCGGCAAACGCGGCAACCCGTTCCGGCATCCAATGGATACGCCTTAGTGCGTGGAACACTGTCGGCAAGTCAGCTGATCAACCACCTGAAGAAGCTGTCACCGCAATGTTATGATTTTGTAGAAAAAAAAAAAAAAAAACGAAACCGAACCATAAAAAAATTCAAAACATCTGCGGAATGCTCTCGGATGTCCGCGCATAAACCTTTTGTGTCCGATTCGAGGGTGCGGCGCATCAGGAAGGCGACTAGCGCTCGGCATACCGTTCACACCTTCGCGCAGCCAAAGCCGAAATCGCCCCATTTGGCCCGCATACCGTAAAATGGCGAGACACACCGATGCAGCGCATTGCATCGTAAATTAGTTCTACACGCCGCTGCAGCATCAGTGCACCGGCGTGTTCATGCCGGTAAGCCGGCTGTATGTGGGTAATGGTGGGAACATCCGCACGAGACAATACGTAAGAAGCCGATTTGCTCCAGCAGAGCAGAACACCAGCCCGAACACGTTGCAGGTGGATCAAACCTATGCCAACTCGGAGTGCCATAAGCTAGCGAGACTTTTTTTTTAAACTTAGAAATCACGTGCTCATTTCTGCACGCCTGCATGGAGTACGGGAATCGCTTACTTCGGGAAAAGTAAACAGAGCGTACCTAATGTATTCCATAAGCCCGCTCGATGACGATGATCGGCCGAGCTGTACATGGAAGCAACAGGTTCGAAAATACATTACCACATAATCACCTATACGCGATCATCACTGGAAGAAATTTAGTGATCACGTCGAGAAACAGAACAATCTTTTCCCTGTAGCACCGATCGTTCGGGCAGATTTCTTCGAATTTTGCTTTGAACTCGGCCATGTGCCCGTGCCGGGGCGTGCTCAACGAGTTAGTATTTTCGTAATCGATCGCCGTGGCATCAAAATCGCTACGCCGCTGTACGCGGATGAACATTTCTGACCAGCGCGCATAACCTTTGCCAAGGTTAGTGAAGCCTGTGGCTGCCGGTGCCGCTGATTTGGTGCGACTATAAAAACGACTGGGGCGGCTGGTTCGGCACGCAGCATCTGGACTTCCCTGCTCCAGTTCGTACACACTTTGACTGACGTCCGGTGCGAAGTTGTTGGACGACGCGAAGTGACAGGCGTGACGTGACAGGTGTACGACTGATAGGAGGTAGTGAACAGGCAGCGAAGAACTAGAGTTTCGTGAGCCGTTTGCGACATTTGCGTTGGATTCGTTGCAAATCTCTTATCAAACTCTAGATATAAATAAATCCCGCACTCCAAGCTATACCTAAACAATGTAGTATTCGCATCGTGTCTACTAGACGCTCAGGCGTAAAAGAAGCGTTAGACATCCGACGGCGACTATGTCGGTATGAAGAGACAGGTACCGATTGTTGGCGGCCCTAAATTGGTGCGCGGAGAACTTCGGGCGTGTATGGTGCAATTATTAGACGATAAATAGATGCAGCGGTTTCGGGCGTTGTGCGCACGGCTCGACCGTGTTATGTAAAGTTGCGGTCGGTGTTGGTGCGCCGCGTGCGGTTTTTGCAAGCAGCAACCGATTGTTTAGGTCGGCGCGTTGGGGGAACCGAAAGAAGTGGCCAGCAAACTTCACAACTTGCGATGCGCCGTACGAGCGATACAGGCGATATCCCAATACGCACACACACACGTACACGAAGGTGAAGGTGTTGAGGAAAAAAAAAATAGAACAACCGGCACAGATCTCGGTGTGCAATACTTCTGCTTGTCGCCCACGAAACGAAGATGTATTGCGGTGCCTGACTCGACGTGACGCTTGTAGAACGGAAATCAGTTCTCGTTCTCGTTTCGGAATGACACTGACCTGCGCTGGAGCGAGACGGGTGCTGGTGGCGAATGAGGTAAAGGTGACGAATGGGCGCTACCGCACACAGATGGCATGAATAGTCACGCAGGTGTTAGTGACGGTGGCCTGGTCGGCTCTGGCACGGTCCTTTGCTCGGTTCGGTTCCGATCGTGTACACTTGCAGATGGGTCGAGCACACGGCAGGCTGATTGTAGGCCGGCTGCGTACGCTTCCAGCCGCTTTCGGACGAGCAACACCGTCGTCGCACAACGATCACTCAGATGAGATCGAATAAATTTTGATTGGAGAATGTTTTCTTCCCCTGCCGGCTTGCTGTTCTCGCATGGACTGTCACCAACGTGGCACTAACCTCAAACTGCGGCGGAACGCACGATACACACTCCAACTAGGTACTCCAAACATTAATGGCACGTGTTTTGTCACAGCTTGATGCACACACTCACACGCGCTTTAGAAAAAAAAAAAACAACCCCAACATTCACACACGCACCGGGAATTAGCGCTTTCCTTACTTCGCTTACTTCCTCGATTTCTTGCTATCTTGAGTAGGCGGTGTTGGTTAGCTTTATCAGACGGTGCTCGAGGAGAGCAATCGCCGGTGCTGCAATGACTCGGTCAGCAGTAGCAGCACGTGTGGAACGTTCACTTTCTGACCCTACAGTCACCAGGCAGGTTGGCTTGTAAATCTTCTCAGTACGTCGCAACCCAGCGGACCTGGCAGTGTACAAGTTTTCCGGGGGTTCCCGGATTACGCTGTGCGGATAGCGTCGATGCCCGCTGTACCGGACCGGTGTACACGATCTAGCCGACGAAGGACGATGCTGAGCTCCGACTGTTGCGAGCAACGGTGCCGATACTGGGTGAGCCGGTACTGTTGGACGGCCGGCGCAACAAATGCCCTAGTGCGCCTGCTCCGCCACGCTTAAGCGCGTCCCGGTGAGTCGTCTAGTACGCAGGCGCCCTGAACGGGCCAACTGTACCGTCCGTCGCTCTGGCGCACCGCGCCAGCGTGCCCCACGTCTCGGTGTTCACTCGACCGATCCGATCGCACCGCTCGCACCCGGCAAGTGCGGAAGTAAGGAACCCGGGATTTATAAAAAAAAAAATAATAATAATAATAACGCCCGCGTTCGCGTAGACCGTGGACGAGACGAGGACCCGTCTGTGGACGTGTTATTGCACGCAAGTGCACACGCTTGCCGTACCTCCCTTTTGGAGACAAAGACGTCTGGGAAGCGTGGGAAGCGCCGAACTGGGACACCGGGGTCGCTATCTGCAGTCTTTGTTATCTTCCAAGCGCATCAACAAGCGCTCGAACGATTCGGCACAACGGCGAGCGCTTCCGACGTATCGAGTGATTGTTGAAGCGATCTAGCGAACCGAACCGACGAGCGAACTTCCAGCACGCTGCCCACATTCAGGGTAGCTAGTGGGAAGCGACTAGTTGCGCTGGACATCGCACAGATCATCGTACGGACAGGGCAACGGACGCGCAAACGCGAAAACCTTACGTCTATTTTCAAATGTCCAAATATGGTGAGCAACTACAGGCATGCTTCTGCCCCTTCCAAAGTGGAGGGGGCGGGTGGTCGGGAGATGCTGTATTAGAAAGCTGGTGGACGTGATTGTCTGAAATGTTTGGTTAGTAGCGGATATCTGTCTTTGGAGCGCTTGATATATTATTGACCTAATGTACCAATGGAACGTGATCATCAGAACTTTGCGTCAGTAACGTCGTCGTGTTTTGTATATTTCCCACGATCCAGGGGTAACGACTTGCGGTTTCAACACGAATGAACAATCAATTGTCCACACTGTACCAGATCTGGTGCCTTTCTTTGCAATTAACGCACTAACCGCACAGTAAACCGTCCAGTCATCGGGCCCGTCGATTGGATTGCAAACATGCAAGCGTTGTCTCCAACGAAACACCAAGCCCTTCTTCGACGGGCCGGTCTGCTTTGACCCAGGACGCGGGTGAAATAGGGGCGCGCGCGAAAATAGACCGCGCCAAACCGAAACGTAATATCGCGCGCTCGCATCGACGCCAAACAAGGCCCGATGGATAAACAAAGTATCCGCCCAGCTGGGAGATGTCCCTTACGGTGCCGGATACATTGTTCCGGGTGAGCTGGGCGCGTGTGTCGGTATAGTGCTGTTGACGCGTCGGAGATATCTCACGCACAGAAGGGCATCTCAGTTGGGACGTTCTGTTCTATTCTAGCAGCGTTGCGGACTGTGGATCCTGCGGTGAAACATGATCGATGCGTGACACCTGTCGTTGAAAGGTGGCGGACAACGTTGCCCAAAACATTTCAATGTCGGGTAATTTCTTTTGCTCAGATTCTAACCTCAACTTGACCAAATTGTCGGTGTAATGAATTTCAGGAGAAGAAGATGAATCCATGTTCTTTCTTACTGCTTCCAAGTACACATGGCAGACAGGGAAATGTCTACAGTATCTAGCAGACCAACCTTCACACGCTTGTCATGGTGCACGCGGAGAAATTATTTCTAAAAATATCTGTACTGTATCGATTCTTCCACCCAACTCCAACCGCCAACTGCACAAGTTGGAAAGTTCACCGATTGGACCTCGCGTGGGTATATTTTCGACTCGATCCAGCAGCGCGTAGTTGTAGTCCCACCCGATAGTGTTGCCCTACCGTGCACCGGATTTGCGATGAGCTTGGATCGTTATTCGTGTTGGACATGCTGCCTGGAAAAGCAACCACTCAGCACGTGTTGATGCCAAATGATCGTTTCGAAGCGCGGAAATGGCTATAAACAGAGGCTGCCTGCCTTGGGTGGGAAGACTCGGTAGCGCACCACACCGAAGGGTCACGGTCCCGGTGTTTACGTTTGTCGGTTTAGCGAATGTGGGCCGTATTTTTTTTTTTATTTTTTGTTCGGCTGACGCACGCAGCCGGTGCCTTACCTTCTTGGTGGTGGCAGCGGTGGACGGTGCCGGCCCCGCCTCGGACAGCATCGACTCAACGCCACTCATCAGGACGGACGCTCCGAGAAATTTGTTCAACAGTGCCCGCGCCTCCTGGTCCTCCGCCGTGTCACCGCGCTCGGTTACTGTGTCGGAGGGCAAAGAAAAAAAGAGAGGGGGGGGGGTAAAAATATGCCATATGTTTAGCTGAACATCTTCGCACGGATAGGAAAGCCGTTCACCGTACCATTGTCGGCGTTGCTCATACGCTGCAGCACATCCCGCACATCGACGACCTTGGAGGTGTCGTTCAGGAACGTGCGGATCTGCACCTGCTCCCGCTCCCGCTCCTGCTCCTGCTCGAACTCGTCGACCGAGCCGGACCGGACAGAGCAGCCACCGTCGGTGGCGGTCGGTGTCGACGCGCGGCTCGACTGGCTCTGGGCGGACGAGCGGAGGATGAGGCCGGCCTTCGGGTAGGTGCGTGACTCCTGCGTCAGCGAGCCGGACGACTCGCGGTGTATGAAGCGCTCGGTCAGCTCCTTCACCGAGCCCTTGCGCACCACCTTCGCCTCCCGGGTGCGTCCCGCCTCACCGTCCAGCATCTCCACCTCCTCCGTGCGCGTGCCGCTCGCGTCGATCGTTTCCGTTTTGCGGATCGCCATCAACCCGCCGGTGCGGTTCTCGCGGCTGAAGGCCGCCGGCTCGTTGCTGTAGTGCGTGGTGCTGCGCTTGCCGACCGCCGGGCCGCCATTTTCGGCGTACAGCGTTTCGGTGACGACGGTGCCGGTGATCGTGGTGGCGCTAGCGTCGCTCTCCACCGCCGGCGTCGCCTTCTTCTTCAGCGCACGGATGCCGAACAGCGGCAGACCGTTCTCGTCCGTCGGACCGACGCCGTAGCTGGAGGTGATGCAGTCGGTCGTGGTTTTCGGATCGCTGGCCGTTTTCGTCTGCTGGTAGGTGGTGGTGGTGGTGCTGCTGCTGCTGCTGCTCACCACCTTCCGACCCGCCGGCGACGAACCGGACGTGGTGGCCGTGGAGCTGCTGCTCTTGAACGTGCGCGTATTTTCCGACGCCTTCTTCAAGATGTTGCTCGTCGCCCAGATCGGTCGGTCGTCCTTCGTTGGCTGCGTTGGTCGCTCCGTGGCCGGCTTCGACGCGCCGAACCGATCGTTGGCGAGCGTTGGCGTCACCTTCGCCGCGCTTGTAACGCCGGTTGCAGCCGTTCGGGCGCTTTCCTGCGGTCGATGTTTGCTAACGCACGCTTCGGCTTCGACGTGTACATGCGTGTCCGACGCGTCGGTAGCGTCCACGGTGGTGTTGGTGGATTGCTTCCGTCCCGCCTGTGCCTGTGCACGCGTTGGGCTGGACTCTTTGCGCCTGCCGGTGTTGGTGTCACGCGCCGCCGTCGAGCTGTACGTGGTGGTGACGCTCTTGCTGGCCGTCGTGACGGACGCACCGGTCGTCTCCTTCTGCTTCTTCACCACCCGTATTTGGGCGCGTATGCGACGCCGCTGCTCGTACCCCGTGACCGACTCGAGCATTCGCTCCAACACCTCCAGATCGAAGATCTCCTCGATCACAGGGCTGGAGGCGGACGGTTGTCCGGTTTCGCCGGCACCGCTGACCTTGCGCTTCGTGGTCGTTGCCGGTGCCGGAGCCGCTGTTACTCGATTTCCGGTATCCAGGCGCTTCAGCTCCACGCCGAACTTCGAACTGCTCGACTTCACCGTTGTCTCTTGGGGAATGGCCACACCGTGGTCCAGTGAGTCGCGGCGCTGGTTCGCGTTGATGTGCTCCAGCGAGGCGACGGTGTGGTTCATGTAGGATGGCTTCGAACCATCCACCACCGGACGGCTGACCGCTGGTGCGACCGTCGCTTCCGGCTGTTGCGATTGCTTCAGCGACGACTTCCGCACGGACGTGACCGACTCGGACGCTTCCTGTGACGTCTGCGTCGTGTACTCGACCTGCAGCTTGGACGACGAGATACGCTTCTCGAACAGGTCCTTCTTCGAGGAGACGGTATCGCGGATGTAGGCCGGGGCGCGCACACCACTACCACTATCCCGCCGACCGCTTTTCGGTGCGTCCGTTTCCGGTTTCGCCTTGTCCACCTTCGTCAGCGACTCCTTGCGTCGGGTGGCCCCGTCGACGGCCGTTTGCTCCTCACGCACCGTCTTCGTGCGCTCGTACACACCAATATCCGTCAGCTTCACCTCGTTCTGCTTCTGATCGACCTGTTGTTGTTG
The DNA here is from genome assembly GCA_000956215.1 of Anopheles farauti No. 4. Lineage (NCBI taxonomy): Eukaryota > Metazoa > Arthropoda > Insecta > Diptera > Culicidae > Anopheles > Anopheles farauti No. 4. Next base: position 52,884 of record JXWZ01001195.1, on the reverse strand, counting down.
TTGCTGTTTGCTTCGTCGATCGTCCCATACCGACGGCCGGTTAAGAATATCCCGCTGGCGGGCATCCGTTTGGCCCTTCTCGAAGATCTCCTTCGCCTTCTTCACCGCCTCCGTGCTGCGCAACGTAATCGGGCTGCTCGGCTGCTTCTGCACCGTCGTCGTCCGGTAGCGGTCCGCGATGTTCGCACCGCTCGTACGCATCAACTCCTCCGCCGTGGCGCTCTCCTCCACCGTATGGCGGGCCGTGCTGCGCATCGCGTTCTTCACCAGCTCGGGCGACTTCTGCGGCACAAACTTCCCGCCCACCGACTCCACCGGGACGCCGCCCGGTTGCTCCTCCTGCTCGACCGCGCGCGTGATGCGATTCGCAAAGCGGTTCACCTTCTCGTTCACGCTCAGCAGACACTCGTCGTCGGGGGTGACAACCGCCGGGCCGGTTTCACCGCCCGGCACGAACGGTCCCGACGTGCGGATCTTCTTCACCTCCTCCGCGGTCGAGATAAACTTCGTCACCTTGTCCGACACGCTCAGCAGACACTCGTCCGACTTGAGGTGCTCGTCGAGATCGTCGTACTCCGGGCGCTGGGCGAAGCGCGCCGGTTGCGCTGGGACCGGTTCCTGCAGGCGGCGCGCCTCCTCCACGAACTTGCTCACCTTCTCCGTAACGCTCAGCAGCGACTCGTCGTCCTCCGTGACGCGGTCGAGGTTGGTGATGCGCGTGGCGTGCTGCGTCGCCGTCAGCTCCTCCTGCTGCTGCTCGTCCACCTCGGTGATCTCGCAGCCCACGTACTCGTTCGTGGCCTCCTCGAAGATCGGGATATTGCTGATGCGACTGGGCGTCGCGCGTCGATCGTCGTCCGGCTCCTGGACGGTGTCCGGATAGCGCGGCTTACCGGTATCCTCCGTGTCGGGCGACACGGGGATCGGCACTAGCTTGTTCGGCGTCGGTTCACGCGACGACTTCGCCAGCTGTATGTCGATGACCACGTTGTCCAGCGTGTCCGTGGTCGTGGCGTTCAGCGCACTCGCCGCACTAGCGACCGGCTTCGTCGAGAGGTTGATCGTTTTGGTCGCGACGTGCTTTACCGGCCGCTCCACCTTTTTCGTCACCGACGACACCGATTTCGTCGCCGCTGTCCCAGCGGCCGAAGTCTGTTGGCGGCTTTGCGCGGCGTTCGTCGCCCGGAGGTGATTGTCGCTGGACGAGCGGGTGTAGCTTTTGCCGGTGCGTGCCGCACCGGTCGTCCGGTACACCGGGGCCGAGTCCTTCCGGTCCGTGTGCCGGCAGCAGCTCGTCCCCGTCACGCTCATCTCGATCACGCTCTCGACCGTCTCCTCCACCTCGCTGCTGTCCGAGATGCCGGTGTCCTTGCTCGATTCCGGATCCGTTTCCGGCTCGACGACCGGACGCTTGGCGGGCGTCTTCTGCACCGCCGGCTTGCGCATCGATTCGATCTTGATCTTCGCCACCGTGATGTGGTTCTGCTTGGCCGGCGCCGCCGTCCTCTCCACCGGACGCCGCTTGTCCGGGCTGGTCGCCGGCGTCCGCGACTTACCCTGCGTCGCCATCTCCGCCGCCCGCCGCTTCACGTCAAAGTCCGACGAGCTTTTGTTGGTGATGATGCGGCTGTTGGCGGCCGTCGTCGTCCGGCGGTCGAACTTCGTGTCGGACGACTGCTTCGTCAGCAGCTTGCTCGACTTGCTGCGGACGCTCTCCGTCACCTCCATCACGGGTAGGATCGTAATTTCGGCCACGGATATGTTGCGTCCCTCCTGCTTCTGCTCGACCAGAATCGTCGCTTTGCTCTTGGTGGTGGTGGTGGTCGCGACGGTAGGTTCTTTCTGCGGCGAAGTGGATCTCGCCGTCTGCTTCACGGGTGATGTGTCACGCGAAGCGGGCGTCGATTTGCGTACCGGTGACGTTTCCTTCACCGGTGGGGTCGGTTTACGGGCTGGTGATACCGACTGCTGGCGCACCGGCGAAGCCGCCTTCTTCGGTGTCGGTGAGACTTCCTTCACCGGCGAGGACGCCTGTCGCCCTGGCGTCCCGTCCTGGGTGGACGGCTTGCGCGTCGGTGACGGCGACTTGCGTGGCGCCGACGGCGCGCTGCCCTTCCCCAAATCGACCTCCACCCGCTCGGTGTCGCTCGTGCGACGCACCGTATTGCTCTCCATCGATTTGATCTCCTGTTCGAGCTTTTTGCGCTGCTCGCGCAGCTCCGTGCGTGTCTGCTGCGCCGTCGTGACGGTGTTGTCGTACGTGCTGAAGATGCTGCCGGTGGGCTTCGGCTCGACCCGGCCCTCCTCGTCCGCCGGTCGGTTCGGCATGCCCAGTATCTTCCGGCAGCGCTCCTCGTACGTTTCGCTCCGCACCAGCGGTGGCTTTCGGCCACCCTTCACCCCATCGACCTGCTGCGACTCGTGTGTGGTGCTGGCCGTGCTTTCACGGCGCTCCTGTTCGGTTGACTTGGTGGTGGTGGTGGTGGTGGTGGTTGACGCTTTGCGTGGGCTCGGCGAGCGGGAGCTTCTGAGCTGGTCCGGCTCCTGGAAACCGGACACCTTGCGCTCGGACGTGAAGGTGGCGCGCATGTAGTCCGGCTTGCTGTCCGGGCTGACGCTCGAACGGCCGGTCTGGAGCGTCGCGCTGGAGCGCATCGACCGTACGCTGCCGGTCGGCGAAACGGAGCGCAGCGAGCGGGCGAAGGAATCGTGCGCCGCATCCACATCGACCGTGATGCGCTGCGTGGTGGTGGTCGAAGCTTTCTCCTCGCGGATGAAGTCAGCCGTCGACTTGGCGCGGTCCGCCGTTGTGCTCTTGGTGGACGCCGTGAAGTGATGCTCCTGGTCGGCAGTCGTCGCCACCGCCGGCTCCTGGTGGGTCGCATCGAGTTTCTCGTACGTCCGCGTGGTAACCGTCGTACCGTCGTCCAGCCGCTTCGTTTCGGTGATCATCTTCGTCGACGCGTTCACCATCGTCTCTTCGCGCTCGATCACCTTCCCGGCACCCTGCGCCAGACGGAACGCTTCCCGCACACGCTCCGGATCCTTCGACAGTTCCTTCGTTCGTTCGTTCGTTGCTCGCTGCTCGTCGCCCGTGGACGATGCGCTGGTGCGCAGCGTACTGGAGGCGGTGGTCGTAACGCTGCGCTTTTCCGACTCGCCGAAGTCGACCCCGTCGGTCGAGGGCTGCTTCGCCCAGCCGGCATCGCCGTTCTGCTGCTGGCGCACGACATGGGACGAGCTGACCGAGGTCGTGGTCGAGCGGGTCGTGCCGGCCACGCGGCGCCCGTCCTCCCCCTCCACGATGCTGTCCTCCACCAGCACCGTCGTCGACTGGTCGCCCTTGCTGTGCACGAAGCTGTGCTCGTCGCCGTCGTAGTGCTCGCTGTGCGATTCCAGGTTTTTGCCGGCGAACGCCGTCCGGCCGCCGTCAGTCTCCTTCGTGCCCTGCGTGGTCGCCGTCGAGCGCACCGTGTGCGTCTTGCCGTCCTCGCTCACCTCCTCCGACGTCCGGATCTGCCAGCCGCTGCTGTCCGACGGGATGGTGGCCATGTTGCCGAACCTAAAAAAAAAAAAACCAGCGCAAAAAAGCATGTCACCGGCATCGCGCGTGGGAGAACGGTCCTGCACGTGATCCGCCTGTACCCACCTGGTCGGGCTTTCCGAGTCGCGGATCTCCTTCGTCTTGAAGCTCTCGAAGCTCTGGTCGACGAGCGAGTCACCATGGCTGCCCGTCACTGTGCTCTTCTTCAGCCCGAACGTGGCGCTCGCATTATCCATCAGGAAGTACGGGGGGCTGCTGTCGTTGCTGGCGTAGAAATCTTTCAGCCGCTGCTCGCGCAACTTGTACATGTACGCACGGATTTCTTTCTTGCGCGTAAAGTCCTCCGCCTGCTGCCACTAGAGGGGGAGAAATAGGAGGATGCGTTAGTCATCGCGCCGTATGTCAACGCCCGTGCTGCATTCGGAGAAACCGAAGCTAATAGCGAACGCCATGTGTCGCCATTGGCACGCCAAATAAGTACATCCCGCAACCGGTTCCGTTTCGTGCCAGCGCGCCAACGCGCGGTGGAGTTTCGCGTACTGCAACCGCTCCGTGCAAACCGGGTCCAGCCCGGCATGCTTCAGGCGACAAATCGATCATTACGCCCATCTGTGCGCATGGGACGACGGACAACCGAAGCCCGGTAAAGGTTATGGCCACTATTTCCTACCGTCATCGACGTTTCCCTTGCTCGGATAAAAAATGGATCACTTTATAAGCAATTGTTTTTGGGGTAATTCTCCAAGAAAGTCTTCTAGTAAGCAACAGCTGGCGAAGTCGGGGGCTTCGCTCCACCCATGTGTCTGCATTAGGACAAAACGCATTAGACGTAGCTTCCTCCGCCAGCCGGGAACCATCTTGTCAGGGGGGGGGGTAAAAAACCCCCCCCAGATCAACTCCCATAAATACCATTTTAAATGTCCTCCGACTTCAATGCAGACTCCGGGACGCCCCGCAACGTAATGAGCGTCTAGCTAATACAATAGCTGCAAACGAAGGCGATGATATCATTTTTTTTGTTTTTTTTTGGGGAAGGAACACCGTGGGTGTCGCCGCCGACAGGCACGAAAAGGCATATCCGAAACGCTCCGAAACCAGATCCCGTGTAGGTCAATCGGTTCGCCTTCGCGCGATGCGAGCGTGCCAAACATGGTGCACCCGTCCGAGACTTCACAATGCCCGTAAATGGCGCACGGCACTTTATTGAAATGCGAATACGTGTTACCAGCCTGCCGAACGGTTTCGCTGCTCACTGCTTTAATTTAGTTCATCAAAGTGAGACGGAACTTGGGGACATCGTCGCGTTTCGAGCTTGGAGGATGCTGCGTTGAGTAAGAACATTTTCATATTTCTAACCTCAACAGTACGTGTAGGCAACGAATGCGTGTCAGAAGCGAATGGAACTGCTATAAATCACCGACACAATTGAGAGGTGCCTCCGTGCGGGTAAAGTGGAGTGTTTATACGTCATGTCATATGTCACCGGTGCTACCGGAGTGCAGCCCGTCCTACCCGAAGATTGATTACAAACCAGCGTGCTCCGGTGTGGATGCCCACGCGCAACACACGTCCGGCTGCTATAATGACAAGCCCTGCGTTACCCGCTTCCACAACAATGCGCGTGCGTCTTCCATCCAGACGGTTCGGACGACGGTGGCGCACAACGAACCAGCAAAACGGTCAAGACAAACAACTTTTCCATGCACTGCGGACCAGCGAGGACGCGTTGAAGGATGTGTTGGAGCGCACGACGTCCTCCGGGTTCCGGGTTTGCGCACGCGCACCGATTCGCCCATGATCGTTCAACATCTGCAAACACCGGCCACGAAGCGGATTTCCTTTCCAGTTGATAGACCACCGGCGCTATGGCGGCGTGAACGGTATGAGCCGCCAGCTGCCTCGTTCAGACACCCTCCAGATACCCGCATACCACCGGGGCGCTTATTCAAGCGTGGGGGAAGAAGAAATTATGTTCTATTCCCTGTGCGCCTGGGTGCTTACGGTATATCTGTCAGATATAGCGCAAGTTCCCGCCGCACGGGCGGTTCCGTCTGGCTGAAGGTGCAATAAATTGAACATTCAGACGCTCGGAGAAGAAAGAGCGAAAGAGAGAGAGTGAGAGAGTAGGGCTAAAAACAAACTACATCTGCACCAACGGTGGAACATCGGTGTAATTGTTGATTAATTCTAGTTACGGGGGAGGCATGGTGTTTGCCCCGTATAATCTTCGCCCACTTCTTCCTTCCCCCTCCCTGCGTGCTCCAGCAGTTCGAAACACCACCTGGAACACCTCCGTATAACTAATTCTTCTCCAGCAAAAAAAAAAAAAACAAAAAACCACCGGACGTAAAGCGCAAACATTCCGCTGCTGCTGCGTACGGTTCGGGTACAGCCAACTTCCTTTAATATGCGCATGTTTTCGTTCCGTTCCCGCCGCTCCACCACCTGCCCGTTTCGTGCTCCTTCTGCCGAGACTTCCGAAACGTCTTACTGCGCCCGTTGCAGGTGAATTCACCGAAGCTTCTCCCGGGGGAAAAGGTGTCCCATTTCTTTCCCGCACCGCCTCACGGGACGGATCGCAAACACCTGCGTGGGTGGGTTTAATTGCGCTGGTGTTTGTTTTGGCAGCGGGAAAAAGCGGCCCTCGCCACTGCCGCGAAAAACAAATCCGAAAACATTGTGCTCCTGCTCCCACAGTGGGCCTTTTTCTGGGGTGCGTGATTAATCGGGTGTGTGTGTGTGTGTGTTTTAATGGGCAACTGGTTTTTCTTTTTACGACAGCCTTATGGATAGAATCAGAAGCAGCAGCGGACTTTGTTTTGACCCAAAAAAAAAAAAAGAAGAAAAGAAACAATTCTGGTCCCTTTCCCAAACAGTAATATGCATTTTTCGCCTCATTCCAGCCGCTCATTTGTTGCGGACCGAGGAGAAGATCGTCCAGAGGAGTTCCCTTTCGGGAGCACACGAACACATTCGTTTTTTTTTTTTTTTATCCATAAATCATCTATTCCATCCATCACCTGCAAGTGCTCGATCGCAACGGAAACTCCGCTCAAACGGCAATAAAAGCACGGTGAAAGCTTTTTTTTTTATTTCGGTTGCATAAAATGGCAAATATAGAGCGAATTTCTCGATCTTTTCGCTGATAAAAGGTCGGCTCGCGTGCACACCAGCGAAACCAAGCCTCGCTAGTGCGAGTGTGTTTGTAATCTTAATACTTGTTTCCGGTTTCTGCACGGATTTCTTGCATGCTGCTCGCATCCTGCGCGAGCTTCCGCCATTCTGCTATGCACGGTGCGCTTCGGTATCAAAACAAACGTATAAACCGGTCCGCTTCTGTCACTCGGAACGCTCTGAAAATCGCCTCGGAAACAGAATGCCCCGCTTCCCACGGGAACGTCACTTGAACCCCGGTCACTGCCGGCGCTACTCACTCACCTCTCACGCACGGCGAACTCACGGCGGTTCACTTTCGATCGGGTTCGATCGGTTGCGCTACTGTCATCCGATCGAGAGAAATTGGGCCGTTTTTGTGTGTGTGTGTGTGTGTGTGTGTTTTTTTTTTTATTCCGGACCGCCTCGGGAGGCTTTGTTCGTCACTCGGCCGGCTGGCCGGCTCACTAGCGGCACGTGAACCGGACGGGATGATGATCGTGGTATCGTTTGGTTGGTGATTGTTGGTGACTCGACGACGTTTCGTTCCACTAAACCACCTGTTTTGCGAGCTTGCGGAGAGGATCGGTTCTAGCTGTTGCTCTAACACCCACTCGTCACCAGCGTCATGGTCAAGTGGTGTGCCTGTTTTTTTTTTTTTGTTTTTTTGCAACTGTCCACTTTTCCACTGCCAACGCAACCAAAACAGCTTGTTTTTGGAGACGGTTCTTATGTTTGGTTTTAACACATATCCACCAGAAGTGCACCAACGGCAACACTCGACACAAACAGCCGCAAACAACCACGGTAAGCCTGCCTACACTGGGTGGTACCCGAACCAGAACTGACTCTTTCTTCTCGCTTCTCTTGCTCGACGTTCGCGTTAGCGTCTTTCGCCGGACTAAAGTTCTTGCGGTGCGGCACAACGGCTTTTGCCTGTGCCGAGGCCCCACCGCTGCTGCGAGGGTCTCTGCGGGAAGCGGCACACACGCACACCACCGTACAGGCGGAACTCAGCGGCTGCCGTATAGGCGGTGATGGAGGAGTGTGGGAGTAGCGGGTCCTGTCCGCGTGTTGATTGTGTTGGTAGATTCCCCCCCCCCCGCCAGGCTCGTGTTTGCGAGCTGAAACTGCAGGAGAGTTCCGGCGATCGTGAGTGCTCCAGACGCGCCACAGTGGGCGCCGCACACGTCGGTGTGCGTGTGCCGGGTTGGGATGATGCGCGGGTGGCTCCGACTTCGATGCGACCACCCGGCACGGGGCGGGGGGGGGAAGGCCTCTGTGCGCGCTAAGGTCGCTCTGAGTGAAGCCAGCCATCGGAACTGATGGGGTGTTGAGCGTTGACGCGTAATTAATGCAGGAGAAGGGAAGCGAGTAACAAAAACAAAACGTGAGCCGCCTCCAGCTCCAGTCAGACATCGACCGCAATGAAGGAGGGGGGGGGGCTGGACGGGGTGTTGTGTACTCCCACGCACCATATCCCGCACCGAACAACAGCTCCTTCGATCATCTGACCATAAATGCAAGCAAATGGGTCGGTCGGGCGAGTCTCGCCCGGTGTTCGAATTTGGACTTACCGATCGGCTGCCCCACTCTTTTCCGGTTGGCTACGTCATCGATCGCGCCCGACTGCGCTCCGAATGTCGGACGCCACTGTCAGCCGCCCAATTGTTTCGGCAAACTTCCCACCACGATCGGTGGATAAATGGATTGTTGTGCGAAGTCAATGACTTCGCCGCCGGGATGTTGCTAGCCTCTTTATAAATGCCACACACTGCGCTCAGGTGATCGCTGGAGTTTCTGGACATAGTGCCTAACTTCGCTGATGCAGCTGTAACGAAGCTGCGGTAAATATTTTCTCCAGGTCCCACCGTTTTTACCACCGGGAAGAGCTTGGACATAATACGCCCAACTCGCATTAGTCAAACTTTTCCAACAATAAAGGCAATACATCTTCTCGTGTTACGAAACGCCGCACGCCCTCACCGGCCGCAAACGGCACTCGGGTAGTTTGGTAAACTGGTTTGAACAGAACTCCCGAGAATTTCCTCCAAAAAAAAAAAAAACACACACATTAAAACTGCAGCAACGGCAGAGCAGAGAACGAGAGAAAAAAAAGTGACCACAGCCATAATCCGGCCGCAGGGAACAGTAAGGCTTTCTGTGAGCGGTGGTAGCCTTATGCTTTCTGGATCCAGCTTTTTTTTTTTGTTATCGCTATTTCTCGCCGTTTCTGTTTTCTTCCCGTCCGGCGGTACATGCATTACGCCGCTGGAATGCATCGGGCGCACTTTAGGGCACGGCAGCCAGCAGGCAGAAAGCGAAAAGGTCCACCGGGAATGTCACTAACGCCGCCGAACAAGCGCACAAAACGGAGCGGACGATAAGCCGGCGCGTTTGGAGCGTGATTCACTCGGCGGTTGGGTTAAAGCCTTCTGGAGCGTTCCCTGGGCATGTGAGGTATTAAGGCGGCCGGGAGACCGAAACCGGATCGCTCGACGGAAATGTCCTCCGTCAGGGATACGGTACGGCAGGACGTGTTGGCGCGTGTTCTAAAGCATTCAGTGCGCTAAGACATACTTTAACTTGCTGCGTACAAGAATGATAAATTTCTGTAGCTCGCAATCAAAGAAATTGAAACAAACTAAACGAGTTTTGATTGTGGATGTATTGCAACAACTCTGGGAAGGTTCTGAGAATTTAGGATTTCTAATGACAACGAACAAACTCCGTGTTCTGGTGCCTAACGCTGTCAACAATATCCGACCGTGTACCGTCAGTAGGTCGAGCTATTGGTTAGCCATTGGGTCGGGATTTGCGGTGTGCGTGGGATCTTATTGGCGGAACTGTTTCCCCTCCGACCACACCAGGTTCCGCATGGTGCAATATCACCCATGCACGGAAACGGTGACTCCCATGGCTCGCAGACGGCACATGACGCCATGCGGTTGAAAATATACCACACACGGGTTTGGGGAAAGCTTGGACTCCTACGCCTGCGTGTCGAATGTTGCGAACTCGGAACCGGTACCGGGTCTGGCCCCATCCGGATGAAGTCATTCCGTGCTGGTCACCCCCGTGTGCGAACAGGTGACAGTGCTCTCCGTCTGCGCTGGCCAGGCGACCGGAGTGGGCGTCCCAGAACGATATGCGAAAGGCCATAAATGAGCGCACCTATAGCGTGACGTGCTATACATCACACGTGACTACTTCATCAGAAGATCGTGCTGCACACGCTCGGTGGACAACATTACACGTCTGGAGAGCAAAGCAACAACAACAAAAAAAACTGTCCTGAACAGATCGCATCCTCATGTGGGCAAATGACATTAAAAAAACAAAAAAAAAAACAAATTGTAGCTTATAACGTCTATGTTTGGCGAGGGCAATAAATTAGCTCGCTTGTGAGCTATTGGCCGCATCGGATGCTCGTTTTTTTTTTTTTTTTTTGCTTTTGCTGTGACAGACCTTATCTTCAATCACCTTCTCCAAAAACCCGCGTCGGCAACATCCGAAAACGGTATGTTTGCGAAATAGCGATGTTTATGTGGGTCGATAATAAAGTCAACCCCGAATTGGGCATATCGGGGTTGTTCGGACGGCGATGGTTCCACGCCCGTGGAATTGGCGTCCACATCATCACACGCAAAAGCCATCCAATTTCTTCCGGTCACTGGGCGGACTATGCGTCATTGCGACTGGCAGCGGGAATTGGGCGGCGCCGGGGAGTCTTCAGAGCTTTGCCGTATCGCGAAGGCTTCTTCGACTGTTGACAAACACCGCAAGGAACAATGGTGTTTCGTGGAGATGTTATCTGGTAGAGACGGTGATTAAAATACAGTAGTTCCTATGCAACTGTAGCGCAATTAGGCCCCAATAGGAACTTGCTGCTGCGGGTGATGGCATGCATTTATAATGAGTGCTGTATGTGGGTTTTTTTCTCTCTCTCTTTGCACACCATTGATTAACCCATCGGCGGCCGCAACGTTAGCCTTCAGAATTCTCTCTCTCTCTCTCTGTCTGTCGTATTCACGCACACGCTCAACCGCTGTGCTTCACACAGCATCTCACTCGACGACACCACATCCTTTTGTGTGTCGCGGTTTAATTGAGCGGAAGGTTAACTTCGTTCCCGTAAAAGGAAATGCTACTTCCGAGCTTCCGACGGGGCCTCACGGTCAACTTCTTACCGAGCGTTGAAACGCGGGCGCGTGCGGGTGTCCGGGGAGATATGCCGATTTTGACATTTGGAGTATTCTCGAGAGCTGATGAAGCGATCCAATCTTGTTTTTTTTTTTTATTATGCCCTACCATGCATTTGTTTTTTCGAAGCATCTTGGAATGGCTGCGTTCTAATGGTGACCATAGAAAGGATGTTGTAGTTGCTGTATGGTGATATGGCGATGGATCAGCAATATCTGACGCAATCAACCAATCGAACCATAAGATCAATTGGATCCAATTATTGGGAGGTTCAATACCCTCCACCTATACAACGATGTCAAACTTGTAGTTGCAACAAGTTTTACGCTATACGAGTATCACTCATTGTTTTGATCACGTCGTGCAAATCTCCCTTTTACGGTGGACTTAAATCCCACCGGAGACCTTGAAGCGAACGATCTGGTGATACAGTTTTCTGTTGTCCACCCGTGCTCTTACATCATGCCTGCCAGGCCCGGGGAGTCTGCATAATACACCCATCGCTCCACCACTGAGTCACCCAGCGTGGCGGGCAAGCCGCGCGTGGAGAAGCGGTGAGCGGAAGAAACCCTTTTGACCGCGTTGTCGGACTTCGGAGCCAAGGCTTTTGGGGTTCAGCATAATTTCTACGGCGCCCGGCCTCGCGTACGCCTTATTTGGACGTGCGCTGTACTTTGTGCCGTTTTTTTTTTTTTTTTTATTATCTTCTTTTCATCACCCATTCGCCTCCGATTGATTGCTGATTCGGTGAAGGGGTTGGTGGCGCGAGCAAAAATGGCACTCGGGCAGCGCCATTCGCACATCTTGTGTTTGTGCACTCATCTCATTGCCGTCAGGTGACGTATTAAGGATGTCCAATGGCGCTCCATAAGGCCTTTCGGTTTTGCCATCAAGTTTTGCTGCAGGAGACAACTCCGGCATGCGAAACCGAAGCAAATACTTGCAGCATGCGAAAATGGGGAAAAGGTGTACACCGTCACGTGGCGGTTCATAGGCGACCGCGGCTGTACGTAAATATAAACATGACAGCTGATATTGACAGATTGTCAAGATAAGCCTGTCCGGGGGGGGAAGGAAAGGTGCCGCATTAATTTAGTCTACTCACCATTTTTCGCAACAGATCCTCGTCCGTGATCGTCGACAGGTCGACGTAAGCCAACCGAGCCTCCATCGTGCGGCTGTAGCGAAGAGCACCTCCCCTACCCTCCACCTAGCGCCGGTCTCTATCGCTGCTGGGTGTAACGCCGATAAATTAATCACGTTTGCACCGTACCCGCCTTCGTTCGGGCTTAATCGGGGCGTCTGTGAATGGTGTTGATTGTTGATCGCCGTTTGTCGATTGATCGTCGTCGGTGGTGGCCGCGTCTGGTCAACGCCGGTGGTTCTGCGAAAAACCACGCACAGAGAGAAGCATGCATAAATAAAACGTGTGTATTATCGCTGTGTAGATTGGACGTTGAATGAGAAAAAAAAACACGGTGGCTGAGTTTTGTGTAAGACGGTTGGAAAATTTTCTTGAATAATTACGCAATAATTTTTAATTTTCACCATAATAATCAACATCCCAAATTGCCCATAATGGGTAAAAATGAAACTAAAACTTCATTATCATTTGAGATGAACTAATGAATAAAGAATGATTTTTTTTCTCCAGCCAGGTAGTGAAAATAAAAACATAACAAACTAAAAACAATCGCAGGATGATGTTTTCGGACTAAAATCACCAAATTCACAAAATGTTTCCCTTTTCAGGATCAGGTGAAATTTCCACCGATTCGTTTGGGGAGCTACGAGATTACGCATCAGGGACGTTCATTCCCGTCACATTGACAGCTCATGCTACTAACGTGAACAAAATTTCACCATGCGTCATCTAATAGTGATTGGATTAAGGCGCGTGAAGATAATCACCTTCCCAAGCTGTCAAGCACGCGGCTTTTCGGATATCTTTTCGGTGTTTCTGTTGTTTTCCGTGTATACTAATAAAAAAAGTTTGCACCCGATAGCTGTCAACGAAACACGAAGCGCAGAAGGAATCGAAAATTGAGCAAGCGAGAGTATTTTCAGGCACTGTTCGCAAATGTGTCACTTAGAACATTATCGTTTGTAGCACTGTGCGCAATGTACAATAACTAAATCTGCATACACCACACGAGAAAACAAAAAGCAGGGACGCCTTTTTTGAAGAAAAAAAAAACGCCCTTAATAACAAAACAAGGTTAGCGTTCTCAGCACTAAACACTTACTTCACGGAGTGTCAGCGTATTTTGTTGCGGCCCGATTCTAGCCAAAGCACTTGCACGCACGGCCGTCTGATCGGTTTTTGTTTATTATTAATCCCCTTTTCGCACACAAACCGCTCGGGTGGAATGGTAAAATCACCGACTTGCTAAACTAAACAGCGTTTCAAAACTTGCTAAACTAAACACAGCGCGTCTCGTGCCTATAATGTATCACCTCGGCTAGCACTTTCTTCGTTCGACTGGTGTTCCTGTCTGTTCACACGCATCCGACGCAAACGAAAGCGAAAGTGGCTTGCTGCTGCTGCTGCTGCTGCTGCTCGTGGCTCATCGTCCGTCGGATAAGGCTGCAAATGCAGTACTGACCGTGTACTGTTGGTGCGATCGACGGTTTAGAGCCCCGCTGGCCGGCGGAGCCTTCGAGGGCCGAGGAACCCCCTCGAAGCCTCCGGTACGCGCGGTCCGGGGAGGTCGACCTCGCACCGAGCCTTGTCGAAACGCGCGTTGCCCAAAAACAGCGCGGCGGAAAGCAGCCAGAGAGACAGAGAGACGGTGTGCGAGGGAGCAGCCGCGATGAAAAGGAAGAGTAGGGATGCCGTTCGATGTACGAACGCGCGGAAGGGAGATGAAACCAATCTGTTAAGGGTGCGTCGGGTGGCGAAGCCATCGAACATCGGACGCCAAATGCACCGGGCGCAGCTTAAGGAAAGCCGGCACTTTGAGGCGGCGGTGGCGGTGTCTTCAATCTTTGGTCCTTTTTCTTTTCGTGATCACCTTCGAAGGCAGCGGCACGGGCCTTAGAATAGATCAAGCGGACAAGTCCTAGAAAATTCTACCGTTCGTACCACGCACGGAACGAATATTGAACCATTTTCGTATAATTTTTATTATTTATTTTTCAAACGAATTTTTGACACTTGTTTGGCCACGCATTTCACCGCCGAACAGGCGAACATCTGTCACATTTGTAAACGCCACCTGCTACGATTCTACTAACCAATACAGACGAAAGCGGCAAGCGGTTCTGCGATGGGTAATACAATCAGCCGTCATTCATTCTTATTTGACACACATTCTTCTGTTGGAAAGAGTGTTATTTTGTGGCACCGGAGCGGGGAAACAGAAAGAGAGAGTGAGAACAAAAAAAACAAACACGTTAAGAGTGTGTAAACACAAACACGTCCAATCACGTCCTGTCAATATTTGCGCCCGGTCTGCATGGTCCGGCACTAATCAGTGACGCGTGTTGGCATCTCACCACTAGAAGTAAACATTTACAATATTTTTGATGCAGTTTGTAAAATTTGCCCCGAAGTTTCGCACCTAAATGAAAGTTTCGGCGCAAAAGCACGCTCACTACTGCAGCAGCTTGGAATCGGAAGAGCAGACGCTCCAGTCAAGGACAGGCTTAATCTTGCATACCGAGCCGAATATTGCACAAGGTCATCGTTGGTCTCCATCGCCGCGTGCGACGGAGTTCGATATGGGTTTGCGCGGCGCGCGGTACAGTGCAGTTTCCTTAACCGGCAGAAGGCAAAATAAAAAGGGCAACATTCAAAAAGCAACACCAAACTGGGAAGTGCCTGAAGTCCGATGGCGCATGCGGCATCCAGGGGCACGGTAACGCAACGGACGGTGGAGGAGTAGTATAACATCGGAGCACGATCGCAGCGGAGTGATCCGGCCGGGCGCCTCTGAGGTTTTTTTGTTACGTTTTTATTTCATTCGCTCTCTTTTTCGCTCACTCTTTCTCTTTCTCTGTCTCAAGCTGCACAACAAAAAAATCCCAAGAACACGTCGAGAGATATCGCTCGTTTGGGTTGAGGAGCAGCACACCTGACTTGCCCGAATGCGGGTGAGTGTTTCCATGTGTGTGTGTGTGTGGTTTGTGTGAAAGCGAGAGCGACAGGAGCAGCAACCGACGACAAAACGAAAAGCAGAAAAAAAAATCGAAAAACCCTCACGCACATAGCTCACCCGGTGTGGAGCCAAGTGCAGGAGCGACACTGGCAGGTAACACCGATTCAGGCTCCGATTACGATTCAGGCAAACCGCTTCCCTTTTAAGGCATTCGCACCATACATGGGCAAATGAGGTTTGCGGCTCAATGTGACTGCGAGCGACAGGCACCCAAGCGTACACTCGCACCGGAGCGGAGGCATTGCGCTGTGGCACGTAGCAAACACCGGGAGGTCACGGAGGCATCTGTGCCGGATGCCGGATATTCGGAGGTCACCGGTAACCGGCGGCCGTTCCAGGCGCCCCGATGTTCCTGGTACGACTTTCGATTTCCGTGCTCCAGGAAGTCAGGAAACTACGCGCCAACTCGTTTTCCATCAGAAGCTGGAAGACGGGCTCGATAATGGGGCAGACGTCCGAGCGAAGGCCGCCTCGGTGACCTTCCGTTGGCGGTTTTCTTGGGCCGCTAATGAATATCGCACGGTACGATGGACGCTCGGACGTACGGACAGGCTTGATTAAGGGCTTTTCTCGGAGCCTCGGAGGTTATGGCGTGCAATGGGCGCAATTAGCTACACTGCAGATTAAGCAGGATGAACCAGATCTTTGCAAATCCGCGGCAAGATATTCATATCCCTAACCGAGCTATCTGAAGGCCATCGCGTGCGTCGCAAAAACGTTCGCACCGAGGAACCGCCACCACCTCCTAACGCACAGACGTTCCGAGCGGCGCCACGGCAACAACGATCGCAGTCGGAACCCTTCTTCGCTTCCCTGGTGCCGAGATGTCAAGGCAAACGGTCTGCACGGGTTTTATGTCCATGTTTGGCGCCCGTGCGCGGTGCACTTTCAACTTATGCAACGGCTTCCTTCCAACAGCGTTCCAGGCCGCATCGCGTCCCGGCAAAAAGAACCTGCCTTGAACTGCGGCCGGCGTAGCGATCAAGGTAGTCTACAAAGCGAGTGCCGCCTGTATTATTTTTTGCCGTGTCTCTCCTTGCCGCCCCTTCGGTGTGCGCTGGTACCCGTCACCACAATTATATCACTCCGTAAAGGCAAAGGGTGCGCTCTGGGATGACTTTATTGCTAGCGTAGGTGGTTGCAAAAAAAAAGAAAAAAAAAATACGAGCACGTGCAACACAACGCACGTGTCAAAGCCGCGTCGTTACGAACTGTGTCAATCAAGAACGACACACATTGTAAGCCGTTCTGTGCGCTAAGTTAAACAAATCTAATTTACACCGGCATCCATTACGCACGCAGCGAAGATTAACCGCAAGTTCGATGCCTATTTCCTGGAGTTCTTGAAACAAAAAAAAAAAAAAAACAATACAATGTCGATCGGCTCCTCAGTGATCTCAAGGCTTTCACATGGGATTTGGGAACACTTCGATAGGGCATTGTCGATGACACTGATCATCCTGACCACAGAAGGGCAGATATAAATTGATGCTTTCTGACAGTTGGCACACGTGGGCTGGTGCGGTCAAAATGTTGAAACGACTGCTCGGGGAAGTCTCCCTAGCACGTTTCAACACTGCGTAAGTTCAAAGCTCTTCCATTACGTGTGAACGAAGGCCTCCCTTCCCCAAGAGTTGGATCTAGTTTGAAAAATAAACTTTTCCTCCGACAGCCTGTAAACAGACTCGGCTGCTCCACTACTATCATCAGAGCTAATTCCCATCGTTTGATCAACCGACTGTAATTTATTATTGCCGGTGCGGGGTTCTGACATAAGCGCATTGTAGGGTGCATCTTCTTAATGTCCGTGACTATCTCGAAGGATTACTCCAGACGAACGAAACGAGCGCGGGTCGTATGTGGCATGTAGGAGATGGCCTCGCCGGATAGAGAGAGAAAGAGAGAGAGAGAGGGAGAGATGCGATCATATCTTGGCTCGTACCCGTACATGGAAACCGTCATCCCGCAACCCGAGGGCGCAGAGAAGAAGCGGAAAGAGAGAAGGTTTTCTGCGCTTTGCGGAGACTCTGCCCATGTTTGGCGGCCGATTGAACCCGTACGTAAAAGGCTTGCCTATGCCAGTAATGCCTATCTTTAGCAGCGGGATGAAGAAGAAAAAAACCGAACCACCTTGTGTCTGCTCGGAATCATCCACACAATGCTGCTGCCAGTGCATCGCCATCGTCACACGGTTGCCGGCCCTCCCGGCTCCCCTCGCGAACCGCATGAATAATGCATTTGTCAAAATACGGCTTGAAACGCCAACAAAAAGGTTAACATATTACTTTTTAATAGTAACAGGCGCGCGGTGCGTGCAAGACGCCATGCGACAGCCGATTGCGATAATTTCCCACACGCCACACACATATGCGCACCTGATCGGCTTAATCTTGGTCGTTTGCTAGTTTTGGGCTGAACGCTTCATACATAATTCAGCTATTTTAACCGCGTGTGCAAACTATGGCAATTGACTACTTTTGGAGTTAGCTTTTGGCTCCAACCCGTCGTTCGAACATGGAGCATTCGGAAGATGCTATTAAACCGCTCGTAATAATTAAGGATAGTAATATTTAACGACCTAATGGAGAAATTAAAAAGTTCACGTAAAAATATTAACATTTCGAGCAAGTTTCTTAAACGGACTGAACGGAGTGAACCAAAGTATGGTCGTTAAAGTAAACACTCCGCACGATCAGAAGCTATTTGCGTATGTATTTATCCTATAACTGTCTCCAAAACAAACATGGCTGTAAAAGCTGATAATAGCGACAGTGACACATTTGCATCTTTGTGTACGTTCTCTCACCAGCTCCAACCCGTCCGCTGTTTGCTCTGACATTCATCGGTGTATGAGTGTGTGTGTTTGTGTCAAATGTCTAACTGCTGCCCAACTAGAGCACGGACTTGATATCAGCACCGATGCGAGACGTTCGTGGCCATTACGAAGGGGGGACCATTTTACTACGTGCGAATTCTAACCTGCCGAAGGTCGGCGGGCGCGAATAATGCTGGGAACGAAATATCGTCGACACTGTCGATGCGTTTCGGTGTCGTCTGCCGCTGGCGGAGAACGGCCGTTTCGCCGCACTCCGCCAGGTGAAGGATGAATAGAACGAACAAAGCCGAACGCAAACTGTCTTCTACACCTTCCGGCATCCGGTCGGGGCGAGGTTTTCTGACGAGGGCGTTGCGTTGTTGCGCAAACACAATGGCGTGTGCGTAACGGACACACACACACACGCGCGCACGCAAACGTGCTGGAGTGTGGATGTGGAGTGTAGAGTTTTCTTTCCGCCAAGATACGCCAACACCCAATGCCACCGTATGCCAGCATCTTTAGCGATTGTTGTGACAGCCTAAAGGTGAGTAACTTAATCTCTAATTACTAGCACGCTCGTTACCTGGGTCGTCCTCCTTTCCGGAAGGTCTGTCGGCCGTTGCGGGCAGGTACGACGGTTAGACGTGCAAGGTTTCGGGTCTTGCCTGCCTGTGCGGCGTCCTGTGCGCCACACGCCTCAGCTGAGCCCTCTCGCAGGTGATCCTCCACGACAAACCACAACAGTTCTTCGCACGATCCGTATCAGCTTACGAGCGATACACAATGTATCGTGTTAAGCGTTGCGCCATTTGGAGTCACCGTTGCTGGCACGGACGGAGACGCAACGCACGAACCACTCCAGCGCAAATTGATCGGAAGATGTTCGATGGCCAGTTTCCAGCGCAAACGCGCCGTTTGCTCTACAATGTAGGCGTTGTGGAACTGAACTGCTTGATAATTGGTATCATTTGATGGCGGTACGTGTTGAAATGCGTCGTCGGATGAGGCAGCTGAGAAAATCTGCTGCTCAGCAAACAGTCCCTGAGCGTAGAACTAACCACGAGAACATCACTGTTGACACTACCCGGTGGAGTTTGCCAACTGTCTGTTTGGCTTGCGGAGCGTTTCACTGTGCAGGATCTTCCCGGCGGGGAACGCTGGATAAGAAATCGATCAGGTTGTGGACATCGATCACTCACTGGACATGGTTAGGACATCTCGGACTTCCCGGACTTCCAGTGCTAGACACACTTAGCTATCTTTACCACAACTACCGGTCACATCCACGGACACGAACACACCCAAATCTCAACCGTCCTTCCGGATGTCCCGGGCAACACCAGCACCGCACTAGTGGAGCAGTTTTTCTTCCGTTACGTCTATGCGATGGAAAACGGCTGCCGCACGACTGATAGAGGGTGGCACGGCTCCGGGCCGACCGAGCTGGAAACAAAACACCCCGAGCAGGCAGCAGGCGGCATCGAACGGTTACGACGATGCCGTTTCGTTGTAAAACCACGCTGAGACAAAAAAGGTACGCTTCGCTCTCGTACGTTTTTCCTGCCCATGCCGGCGGCACCTTGCACGCGGCGGGCACGCTGTCTCTGTCGCGCACGCTTCCCGCGCCACCCGTTCTATCACCCTATCTGTCCCGCACGCGCGGCGCCCTTTTACATCTTGCATCGCTCTCGGTTGCGCTAACCTAGGACGGGTTTCGGCACACATTCTTTCCGTTGTTGCCGCAGCAAAGCTTCACTTTCCTCGTGGGATGCTTGCACCGTACACCGGGCTCCCCACTGGCGGCGACCGTCCTATGCGAGAAACACTAGCTTACATCGCTTCGCCCGGATTTGCACCCCTTTTTGCCTACAGAACCCACTGGCTAAGCACCAGCGTCTGAGATGAGTCAAATAGAAGTCTTAGTTCTCCGCGGACATTCTTGATGGAGTTCGTACATCGGGTTCTACTATACGTGAAGATACAGAGAACGTCCAGAACGAGTGTTGTCTCCTCATGATCCTCTGCAAGCCTTTTAAAATTCCACCAGGGGACTATCTAAATCTTGGAGGACGAACTGGAACTGGATTATAATTTTTTATGTGGTCACTTATCAATTTCATTATCGTTTTTTTTTCAAAACGGAGTAAATTGAAACACTGCCAAGAACATTCATCTATCAGACCGCCATTAAACTCTCACCACCGTTCTCCCACGCAGCATTCACCGTTCCTTTCGTTCCATGTCTCGCTCCCTTTGTTCCATTGATATAATACGTCCCGAAACCACTACCTTCATCCACAACTACCTCCGCTCTGGTTCTGTTCTTTAATCAGAAATGCTCCCATAACTGCTTCCACCTCCATCGCAGGCGTCACGGTGTCAGGTGTCTAGCTTAGCTTCACCGTCATGCACCAGCTTATCCAGGAACACCGGCTACCTGTCGCATTCTTTTCGCTGCTGAGATGGAAGCAAGAAATGTTTTACCGACGTCGTTCGGGGCATTGATGACACATCCTACATGGACGAATAATTTGTCTCGCAAAGGCAATAAAACACGGCGCGACTAGGGATGGTTTCTCCCTTGTTCTAACGGATGAGTCATACGTTGCATTTCAAACTAGTGATAATTTGAGAAAAAGTTGATGATTATTTTTTCAACATTTATTCTAGAACGATAGGGAATTAGTTCAATAACGATCTAATAGTATTAGTCTGGAGCACTGTCGGCATTACGTCCGGTGCATCGGGTTCTGCAAACAAATAAGTACAACACAGTACCTCAGTTCATAACAACGGCTTTTATTAGAAAACGGGTTCGAACGTGCAAAAAGTTCTGATATTATGCTAAATGCTTTGCTTGTACCGCAAACGATATGCCCTCGACGGCAAATCTCAGACTTAACTCATACTCCGGATACTGTCGTGCGGAGCCCGACGAAGAGAGCTCATCGTAATAACACATTGTAGCTAGGGCAGCAGTACGCATCTCTGGCTTTTCCTCGCCTTCGATCGGTCGCTATCACATTCGTCGTGTTAGACTTGCGGTTGAATACTTTATACTTAAAATATACGGTTGAATACTTTATACTTTGTCTTGCTTTTGTCCTCCTGCACGGGGCCCTCTGGTGAGCCGAACGGGGAACTTAACCGACGGAGGAAGCCGAGATGTGCGTGCCTTGAGATTGCAAACGTATGTAAATATTCGTAAAAAAATTACTAGCTACCTATGCTAAATGCGGAAAAGTCATATTTAAACGATACCTACGCTTCGAAATGGTAGAATAAAGGAACATAAATTATGAACAGTGTTTATAGTACGTTTGTGAAGACATTAGCTAGGAAGACGACGTACGCACGCGTGGGTGTAGCACCATCGCGCACGTCTTGGAAGAATAATTGGAAGATCTGTTATTTTACACGTTTGCTCGTTCGTTCACCAACAAACACTCCTCGGCTTCTATAAATGGCAATGTGCTATTCGCTTAACACTATAAAGAACGAGCGGTCATTGTGACCAGTTTATACACGCATGGTTGAAACCATTCTCGTAACCTACGGGGAGAGGAAATATTCCTAAAAAAAAATATGAAAAATTACCACATCGATTAAAATCTTAAATTCAGTTGTCGAAATAACCGCATACAATTATAGAAACGCAACACAAACGCTTGGTTCTCGTAGTGTTACTCTCGGTACACCAAAGCCCGAAATGTGTACTGAACCTAACTACCGAATGTCCACGAACACGAGGAAATGTTTGTCTATCACATTTGTTCGCCATTAAATACTGGTTGAAAGTTGTATCATGCGAAGGGGCAGTGTTTCCCACTGCCGTCTACCTCGCGTACGATTTAGCTAGCACAACATTGCAAAATCGTTTCAGCGCGGATGAAAACAGCAAATAAAACAAACGAATTAAAGTCCCTAGCAACGTTTGTTGGGGATAAATATAATACTCTGATAACAATCGATTCTCACTGAAAAATTCGATGAATAGTAGGAGCAAAGATTTGCCCGAAACCTTAACATAAATACAAAGCTGTCATGATTATGTTCGTCCCGATAGACTGACTTCAGGTAGCCATGTTTAAATCCGTGCTAAAAAAAATCAGCTGCCTTATAACATACCGGTGTACGGATGTAGCGCATGTGATGAATTATTTACCTCTTAGCGGCTGCAGCACCTGTGGAGCTAATCCTCGATAACGATAATGCTGGCTAAACTCCGTATAATCAACAACACTGATAGAAATTCCGTATCTATATACTACTACGCTTGTCCGGCTTTCGTGCAAATCGCCGTATCAAAGCTAATCCTCGCCAACTCCGTGTTATCAACGCAATCGAACGAAACTCAGAAAGTATAACCTACAAAATGGCACCGCCTCCATCGGTCGGTAGCGCCGTGGTGCACGAGCAGCGGCCAAGAGTCTGCCGGAGCCGGATACATCGCTGCGCCCAATCTTCCGATTACGTACACATCATCACATAAAAGCTGCCGCTAGCTGCAGGTCATGCAATCGACAAAATGGAAAGAAATTCCATAACTACAATCTACAAATGGCACCATCTCATCCGGGCGTTAGTCGGTAACGCCGAGATGTACGAGCTGCTGCAAACAGCGGTCGACAATCTCTGGGTCCGGAAACATCGTCGTGAGCTGGGACATATATTCCGGGTGCGTCCACATCACTACATCGTCGCTGCCCGTCGTCACCGAGCGGCCGATCGTGAAGAGCAGTCGGCGCTTGAACGCCACATCCAAATAGTACACCATCTTCATACCTAGTGCGGTATTTGGCAAGAAGCAGTGCCGTGGGAACCCTACGGCAAAGAACGGTTTACCCGGGTTCGGGTGCTGATAGCCTTGCAAGCCGGACGTAAAACTGCAAACGTGTACAAACAAAAAAGCAATGTTAGAAACGTGAGCGGGGGATGTTTTCAATTGATTCTATTCTGCCCAACTTCGGCACATATACGTTGAATATCTGGCACGCATAGAGATGCTTGTTTACTGTACTGACACAGAGGTTTACTTTAGGACGGAAATTAAACAATAAACAATTCATTCGATCATTAAATGGGCCTTTACGAATTGAATCCACCAGGGAAAGAAAGTTTACGTTACAGTATCAACATTAAATAATAATTCGCTTAGATCAGACTTTTGAGCTGCAAGACGGAATTCAACAACTTTGAAAATTGATTCATATGCTTCATGCGCAACAAGTTTTGGAGATATGGATATGTCTTAAGGCTTTAGAAAAATTGTTCAACGAACAAAATAGAGAGGAACCCCTAGTTAGCAGACACCTTGTGGACTTACTTAAAGGTGATCTTATGCACCGCTGTCGGTGTGTTGCCAGGCACAGTGGCGACCAACTCACAACACATCGTTCCATGCGGTTGATTGCCGTACTTGACGCCGTAGACGGACATGCACGTCGGACACTCGATATAATATTGCTGCCGAAGGAAAGAGTGGGAAAGAACGCGTGAGCCATAATGGGATGTAAAAAGACTAAAATCATGCCTTACTTTTAGCCACGGATCGGTCCGTCGCTGCTTTAACAGGAGATTGTTTAGGCAATCCAGATGCATCTGATGGCGGCACCGGGTTAAGACCACGTTCACCTTTGAGCTATCCGGGCGCAGTTCTTCCAGGCACATCGGGCACGGTTGGGCACGAGGCCAGCGCGGCGGATCCGCTACATGGACGAACTTCGCGATGGTTTTGGATTCCACCGTCACATTCACAACACATAGCGCACCAGTTCCGTTGCCGACCGGGCACAAGGGCGATGATGTTGCCGCCGGTTCCTGTGGACGTGTTGTCGCCATTTGCACGAACCGCCGTTCGGACGGATCGTTTACCGCCGGCGGCATAAACACCTCGTCGCTACCCATGGAGCTGTTCAACATGTCGCCATCCCACGAATCGAGATGTTGGCGGCCGCTGCTGGCCTGACTTTCGTGGCTCAGGTAGGTCGACACGGTGTCCACGCTCGGTCGTCGGCTGACATGGCTGCTGGTGGTATCGACACCGCTACCGAACTGCTGCCGGTGGAACGTGCCAGATTGTTCGGGCGTACGGATACGCTGCTTTGATCGAACGGATGCAAACGCGTCCTGATTACGTTGCGCTGATTGTGAGGTACTTGGACGTTGCGAGGTACTAGGTTGATAGTTGACAGTGCCGTGCTGCAACACGGCCAACGCGCAAGTTTGAGTTGACGAGGAGGTTGACGCGTGAATTGGTTGCGATTGCTGCAGCAGTTGTTGCGGCGGAGGCGGTTGCTGCTGGTGCTGCTGATGCTGATGCTGATGCCTCTGCTGCTGACAGTCGTTGGACTGGTTGCTGGACTTGCTGCCAAAAATGTTGTGCAAAATTTGGCTCAGTTTACCCGTGTTTTGGCCACCGGTCGAGTTACCGGCACCTCCTGCCTGTTGTCCGACGGTGCCGCTCCCACCATTACCGCCCGCACCATTATTTCCACGACCATTGCCGACGGACGGACCGGAACATCCACTATGGCCGGCTCCGGATTCCATCGGCAGGGCCACCTTCAGCATCGGATACGGTGCCTGGGTCTGGCGGCGCACCGGATTCTGCACCCTTCCCTGCTGAAAGTGCGATGTCTGCGTCATGGTGGCAAAATCGATCGTAAATGGCACCTGGTACTCGAACTTCTGCAGCTCCAGCCCCGGCTCACCGTTCGCCCAGGCCTGCTCGATCAGAGCCTGAATGTCGAGTGGAAATCGGTGCCACATTTGCTTACGGTTGTCGCTATACCACTCCCAACGGATGCCCTGTGCGGCCGGCGAGTTCGGTGGGTAGAGACAGCGCCGGACATTCGTTACGGTTCCCATCAGCTGCTCCGTCTGGCACATCTTCATCAGGTCCACCTCGTAGATCTCCAGCTCTGGGTCGGCATCTTTCAGCAGGACGCGCGTCAGGTTTTTGCTGTACGCTCGCTCCAAATGCTGAGTTACGGACGGGCTGTACGGTAGCCAAACCCTCGGTCTGCGCAGCTGATGCTCCCACACCACCACGCGGTGCATACCCGACATGGTCGCTCGGGGTTTGTGGCCAGACGTCGTCGGTAACACTGTTCCTGCTCTGCCTCCTGGTTTTATACTGCAACCACTTTCTTTGCACAGCAATGGAAGTACTTGCCACCAGCACCGTTACACATGTCGGACGAGAAAACACGATCAAGCACGATTCCGTCCGTATAAATATAGCGATCGTGCTGCTGGAAGTTTCCAAACTTGCTGCGCGAAGCACTTTCGATCGGTGCTGTGGTTTGTGCGTTGCTATAGTTTCCGTCGCCACACCAACACGCACGCACACACCCACAATGGCGGAGTGCACAATTAGGGGTAGATTTTTTTTACGGACGCTTTCACCACCGCGAAGGCTATGGCGTTGGAAAATAATAAATTTTCGATTAAATTCTTCTCTTGAATTCAAACAACAAACACTATTTACCATATAAAACCCGCGGGATTGTGTTTTTTTTAATCTAATTGTAAACTTCTACGGGGTGTGTGTGCACGTTCCAGACGGGATGCTGCAAGCAAGAAGCAAAGAAGATTGATGGTGAGATTTTTCCGCGCAGAATGAGCCGAACGAGCAAACAGCCTCGCTATCTCTGTTGCTCCACTAGCCAGTGTAGCCCGATGCTTCTGTCCCATCCCGATTATCCGTGCCCGTTTGTTGACAGCTGCAGCCGGGCAGCGCCACATGCGGCGCTCGTCGGAACTTGCCTGCTTTGCCACCACCAGCGTTTCGTTGAGGAGGCGCTTTTTTGGTAAACAAATGTGCGCGCTCTCTTTCGTACGTACGGTTGTCAATAGGAAGCCCGCGAGGGAGACGAAAACAGTCGGGTGCTGTGTCCTGATGCTGCGTGGTGGTGCGTAGTGTGTGTATGTTTTTATAGGCGAATTTTATTAGCAATCCCCACTGCGGATTCAGTTGTTTTTCGACACGCGAGATTAGCCGACGAGGTGCCCTCTCTACACGGTGTGTTAGCGCGGAGTGGTTATTGTTGACTTTCGCTCTGCCTCTTCTGTCCAAAGGAACCGTTCCCTTTGGATCACTTACGGCTTCTGGAACGTGTAACAAGAAGGACCATCAGCACCAGGGCTAGCAGCGTCAGATTTATGGTGAATATTATACTCCGGCTTTCTACTATCAGCTTATTCAGTGCGACACTGACGATGAGAAATCGTCTAATCGCTTCCACCGGTATTATTCCGTCCAAGCCTGACGTTGGAGCTGCCGTAGCACCCGTATTAAGAACGTTTCCTGCAGTACAAACCCGCGATACAGTCTTCGGAGAAGATCTATTGGCGTTGATCGTTGGAGGATCGTTTGCGTTGCGACACTACGTCCGGTTTGGCTGGCAAAAAACGCATTAAACAATCCCAAGACTTCTGCGAGCAGAATCCATACATAATTAAGTAATCCCCGAAGGCGTAACGTTTCGTTTGGATTGCTAGTACCGAAAAGTATCATCCTATTGCATAACACAGTGCGGATGCACACAGATGCACTTTGGCTCTGGCAATTGCAAGCTGTGCCGCCTCGCGAAAGTACTATGTTGCGAACTCGTCAGCGTTGGTGAAGGAGAGTCGATCGGACGATCGGAGAGAGCGTCCCACATTGTATGCGGATCGGTTTGCTCCCCCAATGCTATCAGACAGTGTAGTAATTCCATTTTTTTCTTTGTAGAGCACAAGATCGTCCTCCTCATCCTTCTCATCAAACGTTCACGCTCAGCGTCACCGCATACCCTACAAACGATGGAGTGTTTTTTTTTGGCTCTCCATTACCCCACATCATTCACCGTGAGACAACCATTTCGTGCTTTTTTTTTTAATAGGGACAAATTTTAAAAATAGCTTCCTAAATCTGTACTGCGCCGTAGCCGTGCTGAGACGGACGGGCTGGTTGTTGCCGGCAGGGCAACAGCTGAGCCAGCTGGTCTAGGTCACGGGAAATTATTCGCAATCGAGCGCACGTCGCCCGTCGAAGGGATCCGCCGCGTGTCAGTCAGCGAGCTGGATTGCTGTCATCCGCTTGCGGTGCTAATTTCTACGCACCTGAAGTTACGCATGCGATATGCGCGTCTTGGCACGCAAGTTCGTTCGTCACGATTGTGATAATAGATTCTGTAAACCATTGCCGTTCTGCAATCAGTTCTCGTCAGTGGTTGAGTCGTAAGACATATCTTTCGAGTGGAAACAACATCATCATCTATCTTCCGGCAACGTTACATAAAGCAACACGCCGCACACTACGGAGCATGATAAATTTGCGATTACGGCCGCGATGACCACCCGTGTACGGTGCGGTATGCATTGTTATCGCCGCTTTCAAGCCGCTCGAAAGCGTTATTGGAATAGGAAATGAACGGCCCCTGTCGCTTACGTTGATAACGGCAGACAGGAGTAGAGCCCCAAGGCAAGACGCTCAGACGATGGCCGTCATCGGGACAGCTCTGTGCGCACACGAGTAAAGATTCCATGTGGCAGCCGGCGAAACCCTTGACACGATTCGCCGAGCAAAAGGATCTTCCACGCACAAACACAGTGCCGGTGGACATTGGTCCTGGTTGCGTTGCGGTGTTGATAATCACGGGCTGATAAGCCGCTGCTGAGTTAGCGTCTCCGGCCTGGCGCTCGCGGCTACCGGGCGCGGGCACGCTCCATCGTTACCACCTTCGTTTGACATTGTTATTCGAGTGCAGCTGATCCGAATCCGGATTCGAGCAAGAGGTACACGTTTGAGCCGCATACTGCATGCGCTTATCTCTTGCGCGGGCGCATCCACCATGCACTTGGAAAAATTGATTAGATCAATTAGCTTTTCGCGGCATTAGTACTGGCGTGTCGATTGATTTGAGGTGTACGGTTGCCGTACGCAGCCTTGTTGGTCCATTGTTTAGACTGATTGAGATGTTGCTGCTCCGTTTGTTTTCTTTTCTAAGTTCACACTTGCTGTTTTTGCTAACAAGACGAGCATGTTTTGTGGGGGCAGCCGCGGCACCTCAACATCAAACGAATTTACATTCTGTCCATTCACGTTCCGTTTCGTCGCTCCCGGCTAACACTAACAGGAACCCGGCAGGCGTTTGTGGCACACGATATTAATTTTTATTTTTATTTTTGGATTCTTTTTATGAATTTAAAAGCGTTTCTGAGCTCATGAGCCCATGTGTTGAAAAAAAAAATACAAAAATCAA
The DNA here is from genome assembly GCA_000956215.1 of Anopheles farauti No. 4. NCBI lineage: Eukaryota > Metazoa > Arthropoda > Insecta > Diptera > Culicidae > Anopheles > Anopheles farauti No. 4. The sequence goes on along the minus strand of JXWZ01001195.1, from coordinate 24,756 downwards.
TCAGCTATTAAAGTTCTACTTTCAGTAAAACTTTTATTTTTGTTTAAAAACATTTTTCATTTTTCAGAGTTTTTTTTTATCAATATTTTTCAACCTTCTTTGCACTGGACATTTATCACGACAAAAATAACATCGCAAGCAGCCGATCCAACGTCGAATGGCTTTGTTTTTGGCAAGCTATATTCAATCTTTAATTACCAAATGTGGCGATTTTCTTAACAGGGGTCAACTGACCCAGCGAATTCTAACGATGCGAACAAACTCGTTCGCCGTTTAGAGTAAACGGTTTTATGTCGTTATTTGGCTTGCTTTTTTATTATTACCTACACACTCTGGAAATTCCCTTCGTCATTGTAGATTACTATTGTTTTATTTTTTGCGCCAATGTTGCGTTTGATGTTTAGCGACCCAAATTCGGGTCAAAGTCACTTTTGTAAAAAAAAAACAAGTTTTTGGAAAAGTGTGTTTAGCGACTTCTTTCGGCTCTAAAAAGCAGAAATAGGGAAAATACTCTACAGTAATTGAAGCATGGGTACAGCCAACGTGAAATGGATACGTTGTGAGTAAAGAAAAAAACCACAACCATAATTCGGCGATGAATAAAAACGCCTGCGCAGGTGCTAGGAAATCGTAATTTATCGTTATTTATCGTAGTTTTGGTACCGGCGCCGGACAAAGAGTGCACGAGATACCAACACACTTGTAGCATCGAGCGCTGGAGAGGTGTTTTATTTGCTTGTGAGCGGGTGTGTGTTTGTTTATCGGTAGTTTTATTTTTCGTTTGAGAGCTTTCCACAAAAGCGTGAACTATAGCATTTTGTTTTCCCGTTTCATTACCGTATCGGTGGAAAATGGGCCAAAACCGGGTGCTCATTTCGTGACATCCATCCTCCGCTTCGGTCCACCCGCTGTCCATCGCACACGCACGCGTGCAAATCCACACACACACACACGCACATCTGGCCAGAGCGATTGAGATCGATTCGCCACAGCGGTGAGAAGCGCGTGAGTTCCCAGCACTCACTCCTCTCGTCGGCGCACCGTCCTGTGTGAGAGCCACCGGTTCCCGTCCGCCTGCGTGTGTGCGTCCAATCTGCCGGGAAACCGAAGGAACCCACGGGCCCCAACAGCACCATGTCGCTCAGCCTGGTGCTCCGTCAGCGGAGTGCCGCCGCCGCCACCGCCACCGCCGCTGCGGTGAGTACCCGGGGCCTCCACCTAATGCGCCCGGGCAGCGTGTACAACCTCCGACTGGCGGCAGTCGCAGCAGCAGCACCACAACAACCGCACCAGCGGCAGCATCATCCAGCAGCAGCGTCGTCGCCGATCAACCACCAACACCGCACGTTCCTCACGATGGCGTGTGCCCAGCAGCAGCAGCGATGCGTGTCGATCGACAACATCAACCCGGCAATCAAAACGATGGAGTACGCGGTCCGCGGCCCGCTCGTCATCCGTGCCGGTGTCATCGAGAAGGAGCTGGAGGAGGTAGGTGGTGGCCACCAAACGCAAACAAAGCCCACCCCAGTCCGGTTTGCTCAAACATGGGGTTTCTTTTCTCTTCTTCTTCTTCTCGTTACACCGGACCAGGGAGTGAAAAAACCCTTCAAGGAGGTGATCCGGGCCAACATCGGTGACTGTCACGCGATGGGACAACCGCCTATTACCTTCATCCGTCAGGTAAGTTGTGTGCGTGTTTGTGGTCCGGCGTAAGAATGAGGCGTCAGGATGTCCCGTGGAACAGGAAAGTGTTTCACTGCGACTACCGGCACGCGAACCGCGGCCCACCTTATCTCCACCGCCCACCAATAATGGCGCGCTAAAGTCACCCATCAATCGGCACGAACCTGGAAAGTCCAAAGGTACCGCCCGGTGGCGTTGAAATATGCATACACGTCCGGCTCGGGCTGCCCACCGGCGTCTTGTGGAGTGTTATGTAACGCGGAAGGGCTCTCGTGCCCTCCCACTCTCTCTCTCTCTCTCTCTCTCTCTTTCTCACTCCCTTTCTATCACTTCCGGCAGGAGTGGTTTCGCGATTCGCGATGCCCCTCCATCAGCTTCCCGAACGTAAACAATCGAGTATCGAGCTGGGGAGAGTGCGAAGAAATTGCGCCGAGCACGTAGTTGCGCTGTAGTGTATGTGTGTGTGTGTGTGTGTGTGTGTATTTTTGCCTTCAATATCTTGTGCGAAATTAAGGTCGTTTTTAACGCGAACGCGTACGCCACTAAGCGATGGATCTCCGGCGAAGAATCGAGCGCTAGTATTAGTCCAGGAAATTAAACGAAACCGGTTTCCAGAACCGGCCTACCACATAGCGACTCGTCTGCCCGGTTTTAACTTCGGCTCTGGCAATAAACTGCTTCCTGGTTTTTTTTTCTTAGAGACCCGAAAGTTTAGCATCTCGACCATAGCAACAATCGCACGAGCGATTTGTACGAAAATTAAAAAAAAAAAAACACACCCCTAAAACAAAGCGCGCCAGAAATTCAGCCACGCTGCTCGCGCTGATAACTTTACATCAGTTTGGCTACCCACACCGCGGGCATACTAATTGGCAAAATTGAACGAAACGAGCCGAACCGATTCCGATATGAGCGCTTGATTGACGGCGGAGCGCAGAAAAGAAAATACAGAAAGTACGGGCGGACGCACCAACACCAGCAGGCCTTTATCAACCCTCACACCACGCTTCGGCAAGGGCTTGCCAATGACAACGTATGCGTCATGTATTTTATTTATTTTTCTTTTTTTTTTGCACCGCATTCTGGACCGAGTTTCGCGCGTACGACCATTGCCGTGCATTATTGCGCAATAGGCGATATGTTGGTTGGGCGGCAGGGCGCAGTACATCAGCTGACCGGGTGCATGCTTGGTACTTGGTTGGGTTTGCTTCACTCGAAACTTTGGCTGCTTTTATTGACTTTTACGGTGCCGAAACAGGAGTGAGGGTGACGATTAGAAGTGCGAAGTTAGGTAAATAAGCTTGAGAGACCTCATCAGTTTGAAGTATCGGATGTAAAGAGCAACCAGTTTTGAAATGTAGAAGTACCTCACATCAGGAACATCCCAAAAATAGAAAAAAAGACTCCAACAGCTTAGCTTTTAACTGGAGCGATTGGATTTTTGCAACGACGCCGCTACGCTCTAGAGTCCGCCCAAGACGCCATACAAGCACGCGCGCATGTATGCGCAGATGTGGCGCTACCCACCGACCGTGTTTGCTCCAATATTAGCCGTAAAGCCATCGTTATCACGCGTGGCATTTCTGTCGCCAGACACCTTTTCCATTTCACCGTGTCCGACGGCTGCCGGTGGCGACCGAACCCATCTCACACCTAGCGCCCGCTAAACGGGCGGCCAAACAGCTCACCGTGCCGCAGGGCCGGTTAAATAAAACAAATTTCGCACACAGGAACCCGACACGACGTTGGACGATATTCTGTGCCGCCGATCAACCGGGACCAGGCCGGCATTATGTTTTGTTTTTGCTCAGTTATTTCCGTTCGTTTTTTTTTTCTCACAATCGCGTGAAATTGTACTATTTATACGGGGAGGGGGGGTTGCAGCACACACAAACGCACGCAACGGGCACACGTCGCGATGGTTGCTTGTTTCGCCATTAAAGTTTTTTTTCTTCTTTGCCTTCGGTATGCGCCATCATCGTCATCTGAAACCGATTGGCGTCAAATTCAGTGTCGCTTTGAGTTCGTTTGCACCCGCTGTTGTGTCCCATCTATTCGGGATATCTCGCGAAAGAGGGAAGACATAAATCTCTCTTCATTCCTAAAGCCTACAGTCGCGCCATAAAGCACTGTAAACGGAGAGGTGTGGAGAACAGCAGGAAGCATTCATATGGGACTGAATTATAACCAAACATCTGGAAGAGTTCAGCGCAAGTGAAGTCACTCGTCCGGCCGTGAAACCAGCCGCCGATTCTTCGGAACTCTTTAACGACCTTTTTATTACGCTTTTGCTCGGCGAGATCACGGCTATGGCTGCGCCTATCTGGGCGCTGATAAGAGATGTTCGATGCGAGCAATATCGTGACGACCGGTTCCAAGACTGGCCGGTTGCTGGAGGCAAACAGTTCCCCAACTCCCGCGGAGTGTGCGGAGACGATAAGAGTTGCTGCGTGGGCTTAACTATCGCCACTTGCCATGTGTCAGTGAACGTCTCTCTAGGACTTATCGTGCTGTCGTATCTCCGGTCAATACTCTATATCGGTTGCGTCGCCGTTCTATTTTTAGTTGCGATCGTTACTGGACATGTGTAGGATTTTGATGTGCGCAGAAAAGAGGTTAAGAATTGTCCTTTTTGCACCGTTTCTTACGTGTTCTCTTTCATTTCCCTCTTCCCGCAGGTGCTCGGTCTCGTGTCGTATCCACCGTTGTTCAACGATCCCAACATCCCGGCGGATGCGAAGGAGCGTGCGCGTGCCATTCTGGACGGGTGCAAGGGTGGTTCGGTCGGTTCGTACTCGGACTCCGCCGGCATCGAAGTGATCCGGCGCCATGCCGCGGAGTACATCCAGCGCCGGGACGGCGGCATACCGGCCGACTGGCAGAACATCATCCTGTCGGCGGGCGCGTCCGGTGGCATCAAGGTGCTGATGGCGCTGCTCCGCTGCCCGATCGATGGCAAGAAGCCGGGCGTGATGATCCCGATCCCGCAGTACCCGCTGTACTCGGCGACGATCGCCGAGTTCGACATGGAGCAGATCGGCTACTATCTGGACGAGGCGAACAAGTGGGGCCTGGACATAGCCGAGCTGGAGCGCTCGTTGGCCGAGGCGCGCAAGGTTTCGGCGCCGCGCATCCTGGTCGTGATCAACCCGGGCAACCCGACCGGCCAGGTGCTGTCCCGGGCGAACATCGAGGACATCATCAAGTTTGCGCAGCGCGAGCGGCTGGTGCTGTTCGCTGATGAGGTGTACCAGGACAACGTGTACGAGGCCGGCTCGAAGTTCCACTCGTTCAAGAAGGTGATGATGGAGATGGGCGAACCGTACAGCAAGATGGAGCTGTGCAGCTTCATGTCCTGCTCGAAGGGGTACATGGGCGAGTGCGGCATCCGTGGTGGGTACGCCGAGATCGTCAACCTCTGCCCGGACGTGCGCACGATGCTGCTGAAGTGCATCTCCGCCCAGCTGTGCCCGACGACGGCGGGCCAGGCGGTGCTCGACTGCGTGGTGCATCCGCCGCAGAAGGGCGAACCGTCGTACGAGAAGTTCGAGCAGGAGAAGACGGCGGTGCTGGAGTCGCTGCGCGAGCGGGCCGAACTGGTCGCCCGCACGTTCAACTCGATCGAGGGCTTTACGTGCAATCCGGTGCAGGGCGCGATGTACGCGTTCCCGCAGATTCGGCTGCCGCCGAAGGCGCTCGAGGCGGCCAAGAAGGAGGGCAAACCGGCCGACACATTCTACGCATTCCAGCTGCTCGAGGAAACCGGTAATGGACTTTTTTTTAATTAATTTTTTTTTTTAAAGCACAGCTTTTGGGATTTAAATTTTAAATGTATGCTAATGTGGTTTCACCGCTCCGCTCTGCAGGTATCTGCATCGTGCCCGGTTCCGGGTTCGGCCAGCGCCCCGGTACCTACCACTTCCGCACCACCATCCTGCCCCAGCCGGAAAAGCTGAAGGAGATGCTCGGGCTGTTCAAGTCGTTCCACGAGAAGTTCCTGCAGAAGTACAAGTAAACGGTCGCAAGTTACGTCAGCAGGCGCAATATACAAAACGAAACGTGTATAGAAATTGAGAGCGAAAGAGAGAGATAGAGAGAGAGAGAGCAATAGTGAAAGAAACGAAAAATGCGAAAACGAGAAATTCGTTCAAAAAAATGCTTATACTCGAGATAACGCGGTCGAATTACGGTGCCACCGGCAGCACATCACGTACATCCTTTACTCGTGAGCATCCTCTCCATATGCGGCAAGACACACGTACACATCCCCACTCACACATATCGCTTCGCAGAGAAGTAAAAGCGCCGGCGGAGGTTGCGTAACGCGAAGGGAAGCGCTTTTTTTCCCCCGCAAATTATTATGAATAATTCAATCGAAGCAATCAAATTGCCCGATGTCGATTCTCTGCGGCTGGACGACAGCAAACGTGCAAGCGTGTATTAATATAGAAACTTGTATTAACACAAAAACACAAAAAAAAACACGAAAAGCATATGGAATGCCGTTTTTGCTGTTTTGTTTTGTCTCCTCTACACTCAATGCAAGGTAGAAGTTTTGGGTGATTTTTGTTTAGAATAAACATACACACGAACCATAAATAAAATCGATTGCTGCGTGCGAATTTGAATTCTTTGGCGCTTGAAAATGTGCAAAGCACACGCTCTATTAATGCTTTACGAACGCTTTTTTCGCACTGATTTCTTCTCGTTCTATCGTTAAATCACTATACCGGGGAAAAAAATACATACAGCTTTCAATGAAGTAATACCAAGCCACATTGCTAGTTTTCGTTCAGCAGAAGCGAATGGGAAGAATTAAAAAAAATTAAATTGGGGGCTGTCTAGAGGCGAACCAAAAACAAACATAACCACATCGGGCAACCCGGGCAACAAATAAGAGGAACGCGTTAAAACTTAACATAAAAACATTCGGCAGTACTAATATTGGCTTAACCCGTTTAGCGTGTAAGTGTTGATTAATCGTGATGCGTTGAAAGATGGTGAGCACGTACGTTGCGGAGAAGACTTTCGTGTCCGCGGGCCGCTCGATACCGGATCGAAAACGAAAGCAAATTGGCAAACTGAAAGGAGATGCAAACTGAAACTGGAAGACAATAATTTTTCTAAACTCCTCGGGCGGACGCAGACGCAAGGAAGCAGGCGTATTACTTCGTGCGAAACGTATGCTTTTTGTTTTAGAGTCTAGACGCGGAGAATTCTCCCCGATCCGGAGCGCAACGCCGGATGCTGTTCTGTTATCGGATTTATTTTCTTTTATGGTATTTTATTGTTCCTCCCTTCTCCCTTCGGCCATGAATAGAACGTCACTGCTGACCCGGTGCGCGCGGAGGAGCTGCGCCGGACGGCGCCGTGTGTGATTTTGTGTGCCAAATCGGGCCAATCTTTTCGGTCAATTCACACCCAACGAAGCACCGCGACACATTAGCTCTCGCCCACCCATTGTTGCATTGTTAACGTAAAATGCTACCGCAAATATATATATATATATATACAATAATAAAGAAACAAACGCGCATCTATACGTTACGTTAATCGTACAGTCGGCTGGAGGTAGCCGGTCAGGGTTTCTTTTGTCGGCGTAGAAAGAAAAACGGGGTGGCGTGTGCCCGTTCAATCGGGAAATAAAGAACCCGGCCAAGGCCGCAACACGTTCACTTCGAAGTTAATAATAACATTCATACACGGGGTTTTTGTTTTATTGTATCATATCATACACCTGCTGCTAACGCCTCGTCACGTTCACACAGTAACGCTGTACAAATTCGCCTCGAGTCCTTACACGCGATACACTTTAAGCCTAGGTCGGTTTGCTAGTATTAATAGTAATAGTTGTAGTGGTGGTGGTGTGGTGACGGCGTTGGCGGTAGTGGTAGAGTCGTTGTGCGTCGGAAAGCAACACTGTCAGCGGTTTCTATTCGACTGCCGTCTTGCCGTTTCGTTTTGATTATCAACTCTATTACAGCTATGTGTGCGTTATGGGGTATAAAATGGTAAACGGCGCATATTTTGGTTCTGATTGGCGGTATTGTGGCTAAAAATCGCGATGGCGGATTCACCAAAAACAGCAGGGTAAAATGGTGTGTATTTCTCGCGATTCTCTACGCACATACACACCAGCACGGTCACACGCATCCATTTATCTCTAGCTTTTCTATACATTTATTTGTACAATACACGTTGTATTATCAATGCGTAAGTGGGAGGAGAAACGGGGTTGGGGGAGGGTTATGTGTACAGATGGCGGTTTTAATCGTTTCGTTCTACGAGAAGTGGTGCGTATTTAATATCTGTGTATAATTATTGTATTGCGTTGTACGGTTTTTTTTTTGCTTAATGCAATATTGCGGGGCGTTTCTTTTTTTTTTTTTGTTTTTGGGAAAATTCGCTAGCCATTCTTTAGATTCGGGTCTGCCTCCAACTCATCGCTCATTCGAACACACGCACGATTACGTCCCAGTTGGCTAGCCTTTCTGTTCCCTGGGTTTTATTAAGTTGTTTTTTTTTAAGTTTGCTTATTTCAGGTGCAGCATAAAGTGTTCTTCACTGCAGCACCTTCACCGAAGGGGAATTTTGACCAGAATGTAACGGAACAAAAACCATCCGAACGGTTCGCGCTGGTTTCGGGAGGGTGAATTGTTTTGAATAAAGCACACGAAAAATATGTAAAATAAAGGGAGAAGTGATGTTCTTGAAACAAAAAACGAATTAGACAAACAACAAGATATAAGGAGTTGTACAGAGAAACTCTAAAAAAGCACAATTACACATCGACGAACACAAAAATCTATCCTTTGTCTCTAACACACTTTACAATTTTTAGCTAAAAACATGCCCGACCTTGATGGTTGATGCTTTTCTCGAGCACGCCCTACCGAAAGACGAGCCGGAAGATTTCCTAATGCTGCTTCGACATTGATACTAGCGTGGAAGATTTTAAAATTCAGTCCTTTACGAGCGATTCCACCAGTTTCCGACGGAAAAACAAACGTTTTTATCTCTATCCTTTCTTTAATCGCAATTTAACTTTTAATTTTGCATAAAAAAAACGAGTAAAACAATCAATCGCTCGAATTCTAACAATTTTCTAAATTAAGTGCCAGTCACGAAATAACTGTTGCTGTACGTTCATCAGTGTCTCGGTTCGCGTGTGTGCCACGGGACAACACTTTATGCTGCACCCGTACGTACTATTGCATCTTGCCGCGTGTGCCGCGCGTTGATTGTACCGAGAACTAAAAGCACCCTTAAAAGTACACATTCGCTATCGTAATCGCCCGTGTTTTTGTTTTTCTGTTCTCCCCCGCTTTTTTTGTGCTGCTTGTAGGCTCAGCATATGGTGTAAATTAATTAAATATATATATATATATATTTTTAAAACAATTCATATCCAAGCGTTTCGTGTTGCCTCTGTTTTTCTTCGCCTTCTTCGATTGGAAAATCGCAATGCTTACAAATCTCTCTCTCGTACTCTTTTTTTTCTTCTGCGTGTATATGCGTGTGCGCGCGTTGCCGAATTGCATTATGCGTCAAGTGTTGGTGAGCACTATTTCCTAAGCTCCCTGGCTTGATCCCGCCCAACCGGGCCTGGAGGGATACGATTGACTATAATAGGGGTAGGTTTATGAAGATATATTGGTATAGTAATGATACACCACCGGCGTACACAGCCACACCAACACGCGCACAGACGAAAAAAAAACATGCTAAAAACTAAGCCTCGAGCTCGATTGTAAATTGCACTGGTTCTGGTGATTTATCATTCGCTTTTCCCACCGTGACGATGGGCGATTAAAATGGAAACGAAACAGAAGAAAACATTTTTAAGCTCGCATCCCGGATGCACCGGAACGGCCCGGGTCTCTCTCTCTCTCTCTGTGTGTGCGTGCGCGCGTGTGTGTATGCGTCCCCTAATATGCCCACCGGTTCGTTTTTTTTTTGTTTTTTTTTCCTAGTTCACTTGCGTTCGCCTCCCGGTGTCAGTTCCGCGTTTCAGCGTGCTTCGGCGCAAAACGCACACACATTCTAAGATAAGTAAGCCGTGGTGGGGTGGTCTCTAGCGGACGGGCTGGGTGGGGAAGGTGGGTTGGAGGGCGGCACGGTTTGCAGCATCAACCGCGCTCATCACGTTTTCCGATCTCTGCTACCGCCCGCACCGTAGTCGTCTTCGTCCGTGTCTTTCGCCTTCGGTGGCACATTGTCCGCGAACGCGGCGTCCCGGTTCAGCAGCTCCTTCGCCCGGTGCTCCCACATGAGCGAGTTCGAACGCACCTGTACACGGTGGAGCAAAAAATGGGAAGGTAAATAAAAAAAAGAATCACTAAAAAAATAAAATAAAAGCATTATTTAAAAAAAAATTAAAACTATAATATTAAAATACACAACGAAATAATCAAACAGAAAAAAAAACAAAATTTGAGCGCTCTTCACCCCCGCCGTTACCTTGTAAGTGTTCTCCTGCACGTAGGTGTCCGGTTTGCCGTAGTCCGGTGGGTTCGCGTACGGATCGTAACCGAGCACGGACAGCATCGGCGCAATATCCGCCATATCCCGCACGACATCGCTCGGTATCTTGCCGACCCACTTCGAGAGCGCTTCCAGATTCACCGGCTTGATCACCTGATCCGACGAGCGTTCCACTCTGCAAAATTGCGACATGGGAGGGAGTGTGTTAAACGTGTGATCGCGTGCACGGCGCCGAGCGGTGCAACTCACTTCGACAGGGCGACCCCGTTCTCCTTGTTGATGAACTCCTCGTGGTGCAACACGGAATCGTTCCACGGGATGTCCAGGAAGTGGAGTATCTTCCGCATCCACTCCTCCGGGTGCAGCACCAGCTGCTCGTAGTACACCATCATGCACCGGTCGTGCCCGATCTCCTTGCACTGCTCGTGCATCGTCTGGATCGCCTGGTTCCACTTCGTCAGACACTGCCGGTAGCTGGTCAGATCGAAGCCGGTGATCGTGACCTTGCGCGAGATGATCGAGTGGACGGTCGCGCGCCCGTCCCGCACCATAAAGAGGAACTTGGCCGCCGGGAACAGCTCGATCACGTACGAGCCCATCTTGAGCGTGAGCGGGTCCTTGTTGCAGAGCCGCGGCGCCGGGTCGCCGTGCTTGGCGATGATCTCGAGACAGAACTGCGCGATGGCCCCGTTCAGTACCTCCTTCGTGATGCCGGCCTCCACCAGCCGGACCGACTCCTTCTCCGACTTCATCCAGTGCGAGCGGAGCTGCAGGATGCGCGGGATAACGCGCGTCTCCTGGCCGCACCTGTGGAACGGGTTCACCCGGTGTTAGTACATTTCATTCCGCACGCCGCACACCTCCGCCCGGCCACGACCATACTCACCGCACTTCCGGGTGTGCGTCGAGCATCGCACGCATCAGCGTCGTCCCGGACCGGGGCACACCGCCGATGAAGATGAGCGGCATGTTCCGGTGGTACCGGTAGTTGCTGCCGCCACCGTCCTGCGTCTGATCATCGCGCACCATCAGGCCCTGCGGTCCGGCACCGTTCCCACCGGCACCGCCCCAGCATGCCACGCGCACGTCCGCCCACTTCAACAGCAGCAACAGCACGGTCAGACAGGCGACGGCCGCAAACGCTAGCTTCCGACCGCGCAACATTAAGCGCATCCTTTCCTAGGGCCGCCCGGTCGGTCGTCAGCACGAGTCGCTAGCACAATGTGGAGCGGTCGCTTACAAATTAGCGCCGCGTTGCTAACAATCCACCACCCGAGCAGTTTTCTTCTACACTTGTTTTCTTTTTCCTTACCGGCAGCGCTAGTTTTCTTGAGGTCACCGGTTGCTGCAAAAAAAAAAGCAAAAGAAAACGTCAATACGAGAGGGAGAGGGTGATGAATGAATGCAGATGAATATTTCTAATCTTTCTCCTTGCTAAGGATTTTATCAAATTTTAATTCTAAATAATTCTCTACAGAAGCTAAAGTTTCCTAGCGACCCTTTAAAGTGCGTTTTTGAAAATTGTTTGAAAAAAATAATAAACGAAAAAAAAAGCAATTTAAAAATAAAAAAAAATACAATTTTAAAATGAATATTGCAATATTCGCATAAAATATTAAATAACTCTTCTAGGTTTGTAATCTTCTTAACGATATCTACCCGGGTTGTATGTAATTTCTAGTTCTTTTTTGAAAAAAAAATAAATTCAAAATATTTGTCAAAACATTTTCAATTCTAACAGCATCGTGAGCATACCTTTTTCTAACCAAACTTTCCTCGCCGCTTTACGGCGCGCTTCGAGTTCTTCGGGGTCGCTCGTACAAATCCGATATGTATGCTGTTCTTGATTGTTTTGTTGTTGTTGTTGTTGTTGCTCTAACTCGTTCGCGATTCAAAGGGCGTGTTTCTGTTGATAGAAGGTCCGGATTTTAGGAACGTTTGCGGTGTGTGCCACAGGAAGTGTGCCCAACCACCCTCACACTAGTGGTGGTGCGCGTCCACGGATCGTCTGCCCCCGGGGTCAGGTGCCGGATGATCCATCGCCTGGTGCACCCGCCAACATTCGGTTCTAGTCGAGCCTTGTACTTGATAGCGCCACACGATCGAACGTCATCCGCGGTACGAAACTAGAACGGTCCGTTAGACCCTGTTAGCACCTCGGTGTGCGTGTGGTTCGCGGGCAACCGTACCAGGCGTGTGACATCAACTGTGGTTCCGCGTCGCCAGCGTCATGGCGCGTGACTCTTTGCCCGAGAACGACGCCCGAAAGCGTGCGGCGAGAACGGCAACGGTGATAAATTATGACGCCCAGCTGCTCAAGTAGTCACCCGGCGTTCGCCCGCCGCACCGATGCTGCTGTAAAAGAGAGTGCAAAGAGAATGCGACAGACATTAGAGTACATCGACAATCTGGAGAACCACATCGGCCCGGCATGTGCCAGCAGCATTATTGCATTCCGTCGACATCAACCGACGCTGGAATGTAATAGTTCTTTAGCTCGCCGTCGGTATTGGACGACGAAAGTTGGCTCAACTTGCGTTGCGTTGCGCTCAGCAAATATGTTAGGTTAGGAAGCGTGAGGATTACAAATAAGTTAGGTTAGGAGCGAATGAAAGTGTGACTAGGTGAGGTTTTTTTTTTAACGCAAACTTCGTCCCTCTCGCGTCTATTTTCAGCTCCAACTACATTCTAATCTCTTCCCGGTGAATGCCTTTCGCAATCGTTGGTGATAAGACCTGCGCTTGGCGCGTTATCCTACTGGTAGCATCTGCCGCACGTTTTCACCGCACTGCTTATCACGGGTGTTTTGATTATTATTATTTTTTTTTTTGGGGATAGGAAAATCGATCGATTAACGCAAGGCCCGAAAGCCGTGATCCGAGGCACGTAAAAAGATCCAGATATTCGGAGCTGCCAGCCGCGGGCTCAACACGCCACTAACCGATGACGTTGGCTCCGCGGCGTCGCCCGCGCGTGTACCAACTCCAGACGTAAATGTAATTACGCCGGCTGGATCGGGTGGGTGTACGTGCGCGCAACGTAAGTGGAAAATAATTTCCCCGAAACGGTCGCATCTGTCAAGGACCGGAATGTTTCCTAACGCACCGGCACGGCCGTGATAACGTACGCTTCGGGTGCGCGCCAGCCTGAAACGAATTTAAATTGCGTTATCTAAAAAAAAAAAAAAAACCCCCCCGACCCGTGCCATACCGATTAGCCGCACAAATTGAACTATTTTTTTCCGGCGGTGGGAACGCAACAAATCGCATTGCGAACGCTAACCGTCGCCCGTCAATATTTGATGGCCTTTTAAACGGCTGCTCAGTGCCGTACGTCCGCTACGGGCGCCTTTCTTTTCAACGACGACCTCAACTGGCGACCCGATAACTGCGCGCATCCAATTGCGCCCAGTTAAGGCATAAATGGCGGGGGCAGTGCGGGACGCTGGCGAGGTGGTTCGCCTCAATAATTTATGTCCGAACGGTATCGACCACCGGGTGGTTGTCAGGGATGGGTAGCTAACCAGACATTCTGACGGGTTTTTTTTTTCTGCGTTTCCACTACAAACCAAACATTTATCGCCGGACGATCTTTCCAGCAGCGCCCGATTTCATACACCGGATGATTTATAATCCTGTCCAGTGACGGATGTCATTTGTTTGCAAATAAACCTGACCCGGTGACAACGAGTTAAGATCTTTCCATATATTCAAACATAACCTCACAAAACGATGATGCTCCGGATGGCATGTGTTGCGTAGTAGCAGCCGTACAAAAAAAAAACAAAAAAACTCCTATGGGAGTCTTGCTCCGAGTGAGTTGTTTGATGTGCTCCAGAGACATCCGGACGTTAGCGTACTCCTCAATGTCCCGACTTGTTGGCACGTCGGCCATTGCGCCGCTGTGCTAAAATCTGCTAGAATCATTAATTTTTATTTTCGCTAATTATAAAACCAATTCGTTTTTTTTTTATTCTAATAGCACAAGCGATGTGGGCAAGATGTTTATTATTTCCTTTCCCTTCATCTGCGGGTAATTATATAACGCGGGGTGGGGGTGGCGTGGAGTACGAAACGCGAAGAATGCTGAAGGCCAGCACGGCGAGGAATGTGGGCATGGTGCCCCCATCTTTCTCTGCCGAAGCGAACGCAAATAAAACCGCGATAACCAAACCATAAAACGCAACAACAAAAAAATGCTCACGTTCGATGATGAATTCTACACGTTTTGCAGTAAAACTGCATGACAAACACGGTTTAGCAATCAGCAGCAGCGAGCAGCTAACTAATGCGCTGGTTGTTCGAAGTGGTTAGGCGCCCTCCTCTTGGGCCGGGATAGGAACTATTTGTGTTCTCGCACACCCTCCGAAAGTTCCGCAACAGCCGGTCCATTTCGCTACACCGGTGAAACACGACCGGAACCAAAGCGTTCGGCGCAAAGTTGCGCCCGGTTACACATTCCGGATAAGCAAAACGCAACAAACGTACACAAAAAGTACACACAAATTCTTCGAAAACATTTCTCTCGCTCGTGAAACAGGTTGGATGTGGCATCGGTATCGTTATCATGTCAGCGAGCGGTTGTGCGCGATTGAGTGCTCCGATTAGCATGTTACAAGTTCCGGCGTTTTTTGATTCGCTTTTTTTTTTATTATCCCAAACTACGCCTCAAGTATGCCGTTTATTTTCTTGCATTTTTTATCCGATCCGAAAAACTCTTTGGCTTCCTTTTCGGACCAGCTGTGAAGATTGCAAAGTCTAGCTAAGAAATGTTTAAAAAATATATTGGTGGGGTTAGAATAAAAACAACATCGTTTCTGTGGTCTAGAATAAGATCCAAGATTGGACGTTTCAAAACAGGAATCTGAATCTATAATGTATATAACGCCTGTAGATTAGAGAAAATATCTTTTGAAAAAAAAAAAACGTAGTTGGGAAAGAATTTCAACTTCATTTTTCAACATTTTCTTCAAATTCTTTAAACCCATAATAATGTCTCTGATGCATGGAGTCTTTATCCTAAGGGAAGTCGTTTTAGTTTAAATGTAACATTTAAAAAAATATATAAATTTATTTATTTAGAATAATTTAAATTGTTATAAAACATGTACTGTGTAGGTTAAATAAATAAGTAAATAAAAAAACTATTCCAAACAAATGAAAGAGCAAAGAAACCCATTCGAAGGCACCACCATTCGACTCTCTAGCGTCTAGCGCGCAGATCGCGCATTGCTGCAGATGTAATTTGCTGTTTGATGTATCATTTCCACCAACCGAAACCGTTCTTTATCAATTCCAGATGGGTTGCAGACGTCGTGCGCCAGACGTTTTCCCTCTTTAAAGTGCTGCTTCAAGATTTCCCGTGCAACACGTAGCAACAAAGAAAAAAATTAAAAATAAAAACTAAAACCAGCAAAAACAAAAAACGCTCCAAACCGCACTTCATGTGCGAGTAACTAAAAAAAAAAGAAAATGGAGAAAAACGTGAAACGTCCTCGGCGTCATACCGTGGCACGAACGAAGTCGGAAGCGGTAAAATCCGTTAATCGTCGAATCCGCGTGTGCCCTACCGCCAACCCCGTTAACGGTTTCGGTTGCCTAGAGCTCCCGAGGGAAGAGATTAGCTGCTGTACGCTGTTAGTATGTGTT
Source organism: Anopheles farauti No. 4 (assembly GCA_000956215.1). NCBI lineage: Eukaryota > Metazoa > Arthropoda > Insecta > Diptera > Culicidae > Anopheles > Anopheles farauti No. 4. The sequence goes on along the minus strand of JXWZ01001195.1, from coordinate 8,941 downwards.
TCAGCATTTTTTTTTTTATGTTGCTTATTCCGCTATAGGTTTTCGTTTCGGTGCCGAGGTTTTCTTTGTTTCTTTCTTTGCAGCAAAATCAACAAATAGCGGTGGTGTCAAGTACTTCCCGGGATGTCGTCATGAAAGAGGAAGAAAAGAAAAGGCTAAAATTGATGACAGAGCAGTCGGTTTAGGATGGATCACGGCTCGGACAGCATGGAGCGACCAGCCCGGCAGCAAAGCTATTGTTTTACGTGCCGTTCTTCAATTTCAACCCATCGCCGGCCAAGCCGGTCCAGAAACATGTGGTTCACACGTGGCCAGCAAGGGGTGGCCGCAACAATATCCGGACACGGATCTTGTTGCATTTGTTTTCCGCGTCAAGCAAAACCAAAAAAAAAAAAAACGCGACACACAAACCCCACGAAACAAACAAACCTGGGGCTGGGAGGGGTCGAGGGTTCTAAAAATAACGCACGTTTTGGCGCAGGTCGTGCCGTGCAGCGGACGCCGTCGCGTTTGTCTTGCACCGCCGTGGCGCCAGGTTAATAAGCTTAATATGCTCGCTATTTTTAGTTGCCTTCTAATCATCAACTCAATTATTATTACGCGCGATTGATGGAAAATGCATAATTGAATGCAAATTGGTGGTGCGAAGCGGGCGGGCAAACAAAAAAAAAAAAAAACGAACCGAGACGGTTGTGCGCACACAAGGGGTGGTGCGTTTTAGTTATTTATCTTTTTTAGTAGAACAAAGCTTATGGAAATGAACGTTACGGAACGGGGGAAAATAAAATTGGAAATTACTAATAAAAAAGAATCATATACCTAGAATATCAAATACTTTCATCTTCGAACCGTTTGTGGTAGAAAAAAATTACACAATAAAATTCGAATATAAGCATGAGCAACATGTCTACACGTATCCCATCGGAATAAATTATGCTTTATGCGAGCCGCGTCCGATATTGTCAACCTGACTGTAAAGAACCGATTTTTGACGACAAAAAAAAAACGATAATGATTCTACCATATTGACACGTCGCCGCTCGGCACAGCATGCGATTCGGGCTGACTAATAGCAAACAGTGCGGGCGCGATTGATGAGTAATTCACTAGTTCGCACCGGCTTGCCAACGAGCATAACAGTTGTGCTGCAGCAGTGTGCAGTGATTTGCCGTGCAAATGTGGTGTGATAGTGACGCGCTCTTTCGCGATGGGGCGATCCGCATCCCAACAGGCTCGCGCTGCTTGTTGGGATGAGGACTTAGGTAGTAGAGAATCAATATTCAAGTAATCTCTCCAGCGGTGCGAGTCAGCATCCGCGCTTGTTTAGGTTGTTATCGTTGCTGTGTGTGTGTTTGTTTGTTTGTTTGTTTTTTTTTGTTAATGTTTCTAGTGGCGTTTTGCCCCTGACAGTGCACGCACGCACGCGCATTTCCGTTCCCTACCACGCACCTAACCTCCTTAAAAGCCGCCTACTCCGATCGCTGGTACGGCAGGACTGGGCAGCTCGTCCTGGCCCCGTCATCCCGCGTACCCATGATGCGATCTATCACCGGTTAACTTTGTGTCCGGAACGGGAGCGTTCTCGCTCGGTGATCAATTAGCACCACCGTGCAATGTTAGCCCCATTCCGCGAGAGGTCAAACACCCCGGGCGAGTGTCCCCGGGAGTGCTTCCAATTTGGCCGGTTCCCGTGTCGTTTTCGGGGTGACACTGTGGGCCGGGGAGGTCGGGGTGGGGACACCGGATGACGATGATGATGGCGATTCCAGCTGTGCAATTGCTGTGGCACTGTTGCACCCTCGCTCAGCAGAACAAAGCAGGTAAGGCAAACAATCGTTCTCCGTCCTGTCTGGCAGGAGCAACAACAACTAGAACGGATCGGGTCGCTGCCGTGTGCGTTTGATAACGCAAAACACCTAGAAAATGTCTACACTCATTACTTCCACCGCATGTTTTACTCATCACATACCAATTCGCGCCGGTAGAGCGCAAGAAGTTTGGGCTTTTTTTTTCGAAGAACCTTTCGTTTGATTGTTGCAGCCGGCGGTGACAGTTGCCCGTTGTTGTTTGTGGCTGTCTTTCTTCTCTATCGCTTTCTCTCTTTCCCTCTTTCTTCCTCTCACTCACTCTTTCTCTACGCTGTTTCGTTGTGTGTTTTGTGGTGTTATCGGTTTTGATCGAAGAAGAGATGACCCGGAGACGGTTCCTTCCTTTCTGGTTCCTCGCGGCCTTTTCGTCTTGCTTCTGTTTACGCACGCACGCACTCACTCACCACAACACAACAAACAAAAATAAAACACTCGCGTACCCGTGCCGCACAATATTATATTGAAGTTCATTCAACAAATCGGTTGTGACGCGCCGCTGTTGTATTCGGATATTGGAGATCGCAAGTACGCGGCCACCACCACTCGCGACGACCACGACGACGACGACGGCGTGTGAATGTGTACGGTTCTCGGAAACGTAAAGCCCAGCCAGCTCTTCCCGCACGCACTGTGCCTATGATTTATATGACATTTATTTACCCAGCTGTCTGGATGCTGTCACTGAGGGGTTAAAAACACACCGAGCTGTCTGAGCACGGAAGGGATAAAGCATGCTTGTTCGTGCGTTCGCCACCAGGGGGCGCAGCTGAGCCGACCGGCCGAATGTGAGCCGAACGTGAACCGAACGTCGCGGGCCCGGCCAAATCTCCCGCACACACCCACACATTCACAGCACCTAGACAAAGCGCAGTAAGAATGGGGCTTTGCTTGCCTTTGTATACGTAAGGATGGGTGGTTGTGAGTGGAAAAGAAAGTGGACATTTATTCATGCGGAAAAGCTTACTTTGACTTTGATAATCGATGGCCACAGCTTAGTTTGCACAGTACGTCGAAAGTTATCTATCGACCGAATTATCCGTGCTAACCGGTTGCAGATCATACAACGAAATAAACTCAGATTTGCCTACATTTAGGCGCATTGCTCAAAAGAGTAACGATTTTGAATCCCAAGGAATGTTTCAATTTCAAACGGACTGCTGTGATTTTCTTATGCTTGCGAACAACAAAATGTCATTTCTGTTTCGACGATACTAATAATGTGATATATTTGTCCATCTTTATCGTGACATCATCCTTTCAGAACATGCAGAACTATATCCCGTCGCAAGCGGTATTGGTTATTTGTGGAAAACTATTACAGCGCCATTAATTAATAGGTCGCGGTAAAGATTTTCGGCTAAATCATTTGGTGAAGATTTTTGTTCTATGTTTTTCGAAACGTCATATTTTGATGAAACTGTATCATAAAATAAAATGTTGTATATTGATGTGTTTTATTCGTAATTTTATTTTTCGTAAAATTATACAAATACACAAAAAAAACAATAATACCTACGCCTTCTAGGCGCTTTGCGAAGTGTGCTCTTAAAAGGTTCCGTTTAGCTCTCCCTCTTATCCTTCGAACATCCAGTACGAGACCGAGCTGGAACTTGTCAGCACCTCATCATTCTTGCCACTACCCGTTCGTGCTTTGCCAATGCAATCGTTCCGGCCGGAAGGGTTCCGTCAAGGCGCGAGATTTTTCCATCAAAAACGCTCGATGGCTGACCGACGAGACCGAGGTGAAGAACACACATAAAAAAAAAACGGGTGCGGTTCCGTATCACTAATTTCCGAACCGTTAACCGTATGACTCGCTGCAGTTCTGAAGAACCTGTTACGTCTTCCTCTAGCTTCTCTCCGTGTCCAGCCTACCATTCATCTACACACACACACACGTGAACGTTGAAGTCGTTGAAGTTGAGTCGTTGAGCTGTTGGAGCGCATTTTACATGCGCAGTGCCATCTTGTGGCGATATGTTGTTTAATAAATAATAGATCCAAACATAAACGTAACGATAATCGTAATAGTTATTTGTTACTCAGACAACAAACGCGATAAAAGCAGTAGTTACGACGCACGACGTCTAGTAAAGTGAACGTTAAAATGTTCCCAAATATCTAGCTGGCCCACCAAACCACAATGACACTGAGGCTTTCTCCAGTACTTGCACCTAGGCTCTAATCGGACTCTTTCACCCGCAAAACATGCTTGTGTCTTTGTCGGTTTGTGCAACCCCACCGTTCTTTTATCACTGTAAACACTTGCACTACGAGGAGGACGCTTCCATCACTTGTTTACGTCAGTTTTGTTGACATCTGTTGGATTGGGCCTTTGGCCGCAGGGTTAGGTCGGACCACCGTTCAATCCAGCAGATGGCAGAGCTAGCTTCTTTAGAATCCCTCTCGCGCCATGCGGAATTGTGGCCCGGACGGTGTATCTTCCACGCACGGCACCTGCACCAGATTGAAGTAGACCGAACCTGCGGAGGGGCGAAGATACAGACAGATGCTTCTGAAAGAGCACTGGACGCAATGGTTGCGCGGTTACCTACCCATCACCTGAGCAGCGGAGGTGTTGGTCTGTTTGAGACACTCGAACAGCATGTCGTCGCACTTGCAGTGAGATCTGTTTTTGAGAGCAAAGTGATAGGACGGTATGTCAATAATCTAGTATCAGCAGAGGTTAGGAACAGTGCGCAACCTACTTGGTGTAGATGGAGTTGTTGCTTAGGTTGTAGCGCTTCTGGTACGCTCGCACCTTCATCGGGCAGAGATCGTGCGTCCGGCAGCACCGATCCATCGTCGCGTCCTCGCCCAGATCATGATAGCTCTCGGCAATATCACCCGTTCCGCACCATTTCGTACCCGGTATGATACCGCTCAGCAGCGAGAAGGAGCTCGAATAGAAGATGCCGCGCTTGCTGCTACGGTTCTTCATCAGCAGCGCCAGAAAGCCGCCATTATTGCTGCTCCCGTCGGACTCCTGCTGGCTCTGGCTGCCATTACCGCTATCGTCCGCACCGGTCGGTGCGATCCGGTAAGCGACCGGAGATCCGGCCGGTGCATCCGTCGCCCGGTAGTTGTTGCGCTCGTTCAGCCGATCCACCTGCTCGCATTGCTCCATCAGCTTGATCATGTCGCGGAAGGAGATCTCCAACGGCCGGTTGATGGTGGACAGATTGCGCAACAAGTCCACACCGTCCACGTCGTTGCTGCGACGAGGGGAGTAGTGAGACAATCGTTAGCATTTTTTTTAGCGTTCTTCCAACGACAATTAAGCATTCCCGGTACGATCGAGTTCGCTTCGAACGGACGTTGTGCCATTAATATTCATGCTTGACACGCTAGCAAAATGCCAGACACAATCGTGCGCACGCGGCTCACTTGCTCGTCTTGCTGGCCGCAAGAAATCGCACCCGAGACACTTACTAGATCTCAATCAGCTCGCATCCGATGAGACGTTTGGCTGGTCCGAGCTCGACCACGGCCACCGTTTGGTCGTGAAAGTAGATCATCCGCAGACTTTCCACGTCCAGCCGGCGTTCGCTGCAAAATGAAGAAAAGCACAAACAGTGTGGAGACGGTACGGTGCGGGAGAAAACAGAAAGTGCAATAAAATGGCGAACCGTACGATAACGAGTGCGCATCTTCACCCCCCGGGGAGGAGGGGGTCCGGTTCTAGTTTTGTTTTCGCAAGTAGCCGTTGAGCGGCGCGAAGCTGCAAAAACAACGCAGTGCCGAGAGAAAACGGGCTTCTGGTGGAGAAAATCATAACTGGCGTGACGTCGATGCGCTGCAGATGGATTATTGAGGGGTTGGGTAGAACACACACACACATATACCAAGTAGGTGGCAGCTCTCCAGAGTGTATCGCTTTCCTGGGCATTAATAGCTTTGCAGTAGTCAACTTATTTGGAAGCAAATAACATGATTTTAAACACATACATTTCTTCCTCTAACTTCGAAGGCATACCAAGTATCTAGTGCATGTTGGTATCTTGGTAGTATCTACCAAGTATCTAATGCCATTTTGGTGTATAGTAGCGTATATAGTATTCTTCCAACACGATTACAAAAGCTGCACCAAAGTTTCATAGAGCAACACCCAATTTGATGGCGCTCGCACGCTAGATCCTCGGGCGGTGAAAAACCTCCAGAAGTTCCCAACGACGCTAGCAAAACAATAAACCAAACAGTACCGGCTGAAATAAGCCGCGCGAATGGGGTGTTTGTATGTATATGCCTACATGCACGCGTGTGACTGTGTGACGCTCCGCGCATCGCGTGCATCAGCGCGAACGTTGCCCGCACGAAAGCCCGCGAAGCTAAAGTGAAAGTTCGAGCGGAGTTCGGTGCCGTGCGAACCGTCGCGTCTTCTGTCGCACGCTCAGGCCCAGCAGGCTCGGCGTCGGAGATGCAAATCCGCGGATTTCTGCACACCGAACGATTTCACAGACTAATTACCCTGCCACCTACACACACACACACACATACGCCGTTTGTCGGAAGGGAGAGCTAGCAAAGCGATGGCTTGCAGCCCACTGCACAAAACAGCAGGGGTAAATGGTTTAATTTGATGCTATTAACTGCTTTTCTAAGGAAAATAAGCTCGTACTATGAGTGCAGCGAGTTTAAATAACGTGATGACGGGGTGGAGCTGGCTTGGAAGACCAAGTTATCAGTGGTGACTTTCCTCCGAGGCACCTTTCTCCTAATAACATCCAATAATTGAACAGTTTAGGACTTTGAAAGTACCAGATCTCCTGCTGACGGCAAGATCCTAACCTAAAACTCATACCTAAACATCGATACAGGGAGATGACAGTTGCGGATCTGTCAAATCTGTTAACACATTTAGGTTAATGACATCCGCACCAATGTTGCAGTAGCTGTTGTTCGAATTAGAAAAATGGACGACTAGGATCTCGTCAAACATTACGCCGCTCAAACGCCGCCTGCGAAAGCAAGCTGTCTACCGGTTGCGGGATGTATTTGCTCGAAAAAAAAAAAAAAAAAAAAACTAAAACAAACCGGCTGCGCTCTCCCCGGGTTAGTCACCTGCCCGTTTATTACCTGTACGTCTTCATGGCGTCCATTAGCCGCCGTTCGACGATGTGCGTGAAGCCGGGAATCTTTGACAGCTGAAATGGTAGCGTCGGCTTGGCGCGGGCCGTCGTCAGTAGCGTTCCGCTCAGGATCCCGGCCACCAGGACCAACAGCAAGCGCCGGCATCGGGCCGATGGTTTCCAGCCGGTTCGCCGGACGAGCAGCAGCAGTCTGGGCGTGCCATCGGTGAGAGTCATCCTGTGGGCGTGTGCTGTGACGAAAGGAGGGCGAGATTCGGTTGTATTAAAATTAGATATCGAACAAAGCTGCCAAACGCTCATGGAAATTTATCATAAAATGAGCATTGAGGATTGTTTTTAGCGGCAAGTGGTTAGCAGATAGGATCAAGAGACATTGAAACAGGTAACGCAGGCAAATGCCTGGAGGTAGTAGCAACGAGTGGAGCGTAGATTGAGGCCTCTCGCCCTCCTCCTCTACGGGTCTGAGTAACGGACTTTCGTAATCATGACTGCGTAACATCATCGCGTAATTTTTTTTTTTTTGCTTACAACGCAGTCAGCCGTCGGAACAGCGAGGCTCGATCGATCTAGCGGCACGGAGAGATCGCGTCCAATGCCCTGGATGCCTCGGTAGGCCTAATATCCTAGCCGGTCCAGCAGGTGGGAAGTGGTAGACTGCTTTCTTGCACAATGATTTGCACCCAACGCCCCTGTGCTAATCACCTTTCGTGGCAATGTGTGCAACCGGCTAACGATATGGTAGCAGCACCAGCACCTGCATCATCAATCGCATAAGAGGCCGACTGCAGCTATTTAGACCATGATTGCGCCCTAATTGCGGTTGCTGTCCAGTTTGGTCGGTATTCTAGCGAGCTGGAATGGCGTTCCACCTAAAAACAAGTACATCGAGCGACCATCTCGAAGCGATAAGAATACTCCGTAAAATCTGGTGACATTTATCACTCGATCCATTTCGCAAATCGTTCCATCACGGCTCCCCCAGTCACCTTGACATTTGGCGCCGCCATGTTTAAAGAGACATATTTTAGCGCGTCAAACTCTTGCGTTCAAAACAAAACCAAAAAAAAAACAGCGCTTACTTTGGTGGCTACATGTGTCAGTAGAGTGGAGAATGTAAAAATTGTTAACACACGTCGCAAACGTACACATGTCCCGTGGTTAAACGCATGTTGTGAGGTGTGTCATAGCGTGCAGGCACGTGTTTTTCCTCCATCGTGAAGCGAAAGTTTACGAGGTTTTTTTTTGTTTTTTGTTCGAAATGAGATGGATGGAAACGATCACGTTGGTGAGATAGCCGGCAGATGGTACCGAATAATAGCTGTGTAATCACAGGACTGGTTCATTGAGACACTATTATTCATTATGGGTGTGAATAATTAAGGCACGCTTTCTTCGAAAAATTGCGCGCTCTCTTTCTTTCTCGCCATGGGAAACGGTGCAAGTGCGATACGCCATTGCGCAACGGCTTTGTACGACTCGGAGCCGTCAGCTGGGGAGAGCAATATAAAGCTCAATGGCTCCCGCACGATGAATGAAGCTGTTCGAACAAAAAATACAACTTACAAGAAGGTCACCGAATTAACGACACCTTTCCTTCCATCACGCACACACGCACGCTTGCCGGCTCTTTCGCCCTGCCTTTGCTCAGTGTCCTCTCAGCTACGACTCACCCGGTCTCTCTCGTTCGTACGCCGAGCTTGTGTGGGTCACCGTGCACGTTTGCCAAATATGTGCAACGCATACGTGCTCACATTTATCGAACTACAGCCTTGAAGCGTTCGAAGCGCACAAAATACGGGAGTTAACCGATCGCATTTACGGATTAATCGTTCGTGCAGAGGCGAAACAAACCGGAAGGTTAACAGAGTCAAATTGGATTCTCCATCATTTGGTTGGGTGATTTCGCTGGAGATCTAAATGGTCCAATGTACAATGCGCCACATCTAAGTGTTTGACGTTTTATTGTTTACGTAGACGGCTTTT
>JXWZ01001194.1:0-12719 GCA_000956215.1 Anopheles farauti No. 4 | reverse complement strand
TGTTAGCTACGCTCTTCTTCAAATTGTCGTTTAATTTTTCTGCAACTGTCTTTAAATAATTAATAATCGGTCACCAGAAGAAATTGCACCAAAATTCCATGGTAAAGTCATGCACCTCGAAGAAAATCGAATATGTTTTCGAGATTAAAATACTTTTTAAAAATAGCTATCTCGTGATTTATAACACATATTCTCACAAAAAAAACTCCACAGACTTCACGCCCCTGTTCGCGCGTGTCGAATATCCATTGTTAACCTTTAATTTTAACAATCAACAATTATGTTTGCTCGTTACTTCCACCTATCTGGCTCGAAACACCGTCTGTTCAACCGGATGTCAAACATTTATGAGTTAACATTTTCCACTCGATTGCCGTTCGCCGCTGCTCCCCCCTGACCACTCCAGGCTTAATTAAAAATCCCTTAACTCTCAGCCACCATTCCTCGGACCCACGAAACCGAGCCCGGCACGAAACCGAGATGAGTTGTCCAGCTGTTCACTTTAACGTCGGGTCCGGAATGAAAGTTTAATCGCTTCTAATATCGACAGTATGTCCCACCAGGCACCGGAGCTGGCAGCCGTTTGGAAGCCAAACACGCACATATATACGCCCGTCGGGTGGAGGTCCAGCAACCTCGGGTGGCGCCCGGTGGCGATGGTGGGAAATGGCTGGTAATCGGTACCATTTTACGACTCACTGACCGAACTGTCCGAGCGATTCATGGGTTGATAGTTTTCGGTCACGCCTCCCGGACCAATCGGGGCTTAATCGGTCCTGGGAGAAAATTAAAAGCCATTTTGCTATCAACCGTAAAAAGGGTTGTAATGCTGATAGCGCAGCCGAGCATCCTTTCGAGTGATAAACGTCACAATCGGCAGAACGCCCAACCGCCCCCGTTCGTCCACTCGCACGGTACGATGATAGTTGGGAATCGCTTGGGATTCATTCAGTGGCGCAAGTGACCTATGTGTGTGTGTGTGTGTGTGTGTGTGTGTGTGTGTGTGTGTGGGTTTGTGAGAAAGTGGTTTATGGGTGGTGTTTTTCCGTTTATGAACAAATCTATGTTATATATTGGTCTCGCTTTCCGGTGCTACTTGGTTGGGTGCACTATTAAATCACTACCAGTAGGGGAAGGTGCAGGTGGGCGCAAGGGCGGTGGTACCAAAAACATAATCGCCTCTAAATGCGTGCCGGTGAATCACACGCTCAAATGTTTGGGCAATAAATTTACCCACCTAATCCTCCCCACGCCTTGACCGTTCCCTTCCGTGCTCGGTTTGAGCATCTTAAGGTGTGCTAGATTCACCCAGCATTATTCCTGTACAGGTACAACGGTATGAATGGGGGGGTGAAGGGGGGTTAAGCTATGTACACACGGTTGCAAAGTCTTTGGTTTAGTTGAAAAATGTGACACGGATTGCATACCTTTCATTTTTTTGATAATTTTCATACCACTCGCTGAAACAATATATATTTTTGTGATTATTTTCTGTCCTTTAAAAATGATAATCGCACAATGAAAACAATCGTTACGTTTTTTATATCGATATTTTTATTTTATTTCGTTTCATTTCATTTGCTTGCAATTTTTTCAACCAAACTCATTTATGTGTTTTAAATTATTTACATCCAATGTTTTTACAACATGAAGGAGTATAAGATGAAATTTAATCGTTTTTTTTTCGGGTGGATTTTTGGTGTCATATATCCAACAATATATCCTATCTCTTCATACCTAAGGTGATGCCTGAGGGGAGTTTTAGTGTAGCAAATAACATTTATTAGTACAACAACTGCAACATTGTGGCTCACCGAATCATGGGTTTCAACATATGGTTACTAATCCCTGAAGTTTCTAGGAATTGTTTGAAATGTCTTCTCACTTGCTTTGTTCTGCGTTTTTTTTTTTTCTTTCTCATTCTTCTCTGACGTACCACGTTGCTATCGTTTGATCATACCGAATACTACCTACGAGAGCGAAACAAAAAATCCATTTGTTCCTCCGTCGAACAAGACCTAGCTCAAATGAAACCATCCTAACCGATAACCCAAATCTCTCCTTAACGAAGAAGAAAAAAGCACAAACCTCAACGAAACAAATTTCCGTACACCGTACCGGAGGGATTCCAGCAAGGCGGGCATCCCGGAAACTGGCCAGCAAGAGCGTGCCCCGCAACCGGTGCCAAGCTTTTAATAAGACCCGAGGTTAATAAATAACCAACCCCGGGTGCATCCCTTTCCTTAACGCTCCTTATCCGATCCTTCCGCATTCAATACCGAAGCGTCCGAGTTGGAGCAAATCGAGTAAACCTATTCCGGGGTCTGTGTTTATTTTAACCGTTTTTTCGTTAAGCCCGAAAATATTGTGCGTCCCCTCACTCGTCGGGGGACCAAGATCCACTTCAGCTAAAGGTTGCTGGGCCCGGCTTGCCCACCTTAGCACTATCCAATATCGGAACGGCTGAAAAATGCTTCCATTCTACGTAAGCCTCCCCACAAGCATTATCCGTCCGCTAAAGGGATGATGGCCTATCTGCCTTTACGCAGGCTGTCTTTTTTTTTTTTCGTTTTGCTTCGCTCAAAACTATCCAAACGATACACCCCGATACAGCCACCCGGCAACGTTTTCGCCCAAATGCCACAAAATGAAGTGAGGTTAAGTGGACGTCAAGGTAGGACGACGATCGGCGAAAACAAACAACTTGCCCGGCCGGCGGTTGGAGCGAACCGGTGGAAAGGTTTCAAACCAGAACCGAGGGAAAATAACCAAAACAACTTCCCACCCGATGTAATAACGTTCGGTGGCGTTCGCTCCGTCCCCGGAGGCGTCTCAAAAGTGGAGATTCAGAGCGTTTCAGGGCCAGACAAAAGCTTTGGACAGTTCGGTTTTTTTTTTGCTCTTCTTTACTCGTTTGTTGCTTGTGCCGCTTATTTTGTTGTCAAGAAAGAAAAGGCCACTTAAAAGACTCTCCGTGTTCTCAAGCGGACCCTGCTGCCGATGATGGTGATGGCGTGGGAGGATGACAAGAAAAAAAAACCCTTCGGGCACAAAGACCGTCCTATGCAAAGAGTATACAACATGGGGATACATGTTTTCGCAACAATGACCCTCCGGGTAGGCACCAGGTAGACACAATCGATGTCCATTAGAACCCTTCGGACAATTGTTTCATTGGGTCAAAGCGCCAAAAGCCCACGCCCAACGCACCTCCACTTCAGCGCAGGGTGATAATAAAGCACCCGCACACAATACACGCCCGGCTAGAGGTTGCTCCTCGTTTGGCAGTGTGTTATGTTGCCGTTCTGCGCCGGGATGGCGCAAAAAAAATGGAACGTACCCGATGGGTTTTTGTTTGAAATGACAATGGAAAATTTGGTTCGCCGAGCTGAGGTTCAAACCGGCCCCGGCAAAAACAATCGAACGGGCAAGCTGAAGCAAGAGGTGGAAGATGAAGCTGGTGGAAAACCGTATTAAAAAAGGCCTTTTCAATCCGTCGAATGATGGCGTTAGAAACGAGGAACAATGCGACTCTCCCCTCGCATGTGTGCTTACAAACATGGCGTACAAACGAGTTCCCATTGTGCGATGAGTTTGAGATCGTTTTTTTTTGGTTCACCTTAAAATCGTATCTGCTATCCGGACTACATCCGGAGAACGAGAGAACATTCGCAGCATTTCACACCTTCCTTCCCGTTTTGCTTCCATTTTTTTCTTGCAGGTCTGCAGCAAAGTGTTCGGAAATGCATCCGCGCTGGCAAAACACAAGCTAACGCACAGTGACGAGCGTAAGTACGTGTGCGGGATGTGCTCGAAAGCCTTCAAACGGCAGGACCACCTGTAAGTAATGATTTGCCGCGTTGCTGCAACGGTGCCGGTTGGAGTCTATAAAATGACATTCCTTTTCTTTATCTTTCCCCTGATAGCAATGGACACATGCTGACGCATCGTAATAAGAAACCGTACGAGTGTAAGGCGGAAGGATGCGGCAAGTCGTACTGCGATGCGAGGTCCCTGAGGCGTCACACGGAGAACCACCACAGTGCGCTCGGGCTGGCTGGCGGTTCGTCGTCCGGCACCGCGAGCCCCGGTCCCGGTGGCAGTAATGCAGGACCACCCGGTGGACTTAGTCTGTCACCGGCGACGGCAAGTGGTGAGTTTTGCTAGAGACGCATACTTGAAACGGGCAAAACCTGAGGATGCTCAGATTGGTCTTACCCTGGTGCGTCGGGAACTGTGTTTCTGGCTGCTGCTGCGAATTTATTACACAGTTTCACACATCCATATCTTTACTTTTGCACACAATGGCCAATTTTTTTCAAATTCTACAACCTCGGAAAGTGATTGCATACTTTCAGGCGTATTTAAAAAGAATAAAATAACTTTTCAGCCAACTCACTCGGAGGTATAAATATAAACAGCTAAACATTAAATATTCATCCCACCTACGATGGCACCGATTTTAATATTTAACCTGTCCAATATGGATGGCTTTGCTAACTATGTTTGCAACAATCTGGCTCGAGTGGTTCGGTACACCAATCGACAGTATCATTCTATTTTAAAACATATCAAAATCTGCATCGCTTATTGCCAGGTGGGTTTCATTTCAATAAAGCGACGTTATTTTTAGTTGCCCTTTTCGAAGTACCGGGAAAAACTGTTCCTGTTGTTAAAATTACATTCCAACCGAAATAGGCTAAAGACTGGCACTGCGATGCAATATCCTTTCGTATGAGCATCACCGACAGCGGCATACATCATCCCTACCGTACGCGCCAGTAGAATATTGATACGGAACAAACGAACCAGTTCTGCGTGTTGTGTGTGAGTGTGTGATTTGCTCTGAAGTGAAAATCAAACAAAAATCAACAAATTTCGCTGCGTTGCTGTGGGTTCTGCTCACCTAGCGTCGGCACCCTCGAGCTGGAAAACTAATTTCAATACGAAACATTTTTAATGCCAACTAATCAGATCAGCTTTCGCTCGTCTGTTCCCGTTCTGTTCGAGCCAGAGCTAGTGATTTTCGTAGCCGCAGCATCACAGGACCCAACCGGTATCGATTCCGGTACCGAGCGGTGGTTCGAGGGCTTCCGCGCTGGCCATAAACACCATTCCAATCCGCACCCGTTCGGGGAATTCTGGGATGCGAATTCATTGCAAAGTACGTGCAAATGTGCGATTGTTTGCACAATTTTGTGCCCACATTTCTGCACGTGGTCCCGCCAACACCACCTCACGCTCGCTTTTGTGCTATTGATGTTCTTCGCACACTAGTTTCTGTTGGTCCGATCGGGGTGTTTTTTTTTTATGTTGCAAAACGAGAGAACGAAAAGGGAAGGGGTGCTTTGTGGGATGATTTTATGCTGGTTCGCTTTTTTTTTTGGTTCGGTTGGTGGTCCCCGGTGAAAACTTCTCCTCGCAGATCCTGCTGACGTGGCCTCGTGAAACCTGCTGTCGTTGGTGATGATGCTGCGATGATGATGGGGAGAAAAAAAAAGATGATCGAACAGCTTTCGAGCACAGGTAGACCCTTTCACACACACACATACACTCAGGAAATATATGTGAATGTGTGTGTGTGTGTGTGTGCCCGAGTGCCGATGCGAAGAGGATCGAAAATTTGATTGGTGCTGACAGTTTATTGAAATTGAATGGGATTTTCGTTTGCAGCAGCAGCGAGCAACAAGAGAAGCTTAAAACGCATTGGCAGGCAGCCATCAGAAGCATTCTCGAGCCGGGCTCAGCTTTCGTAGGGCAACTCTGAATCCCTTATAACGCGTGCGAAAGTACGCGCAAGAAAGCGTCGAAAACTTCCAACCCGCTCCCGCCACGCGTCCCGTGCCAGTCTGCCACATTCGAGATAAGTTCCAAAGTTCTGGTGCGCGGGACGAGTATTTTTTGTTGTGCTCTCTTTCTTGTCATTTTTCAAACCCCGTCGATCGAGAACCCACTCGAATTGGGCGTGTGGAGATGGGTGGAGACGATTGCAAAATTTCCAAATTTGCTAACGTATATGTGTGTACGTATGTATGTGTGTGTATCGGAACGAACGCACGCGTAGGCGTCTGCTGAAAGTGACGTGTGGACAGGGAAAAGCCGTGGCTTCCGTTCGAGCGGGGTGTGTTTTTTTCTCCCTCCTGTTTCATTCGAGTGCGTTCTCTGCCACGTTCTTATCCACATCCGCTTATCTCGCGCGTCTCGAATCGCTTCGCTTGGCTTTCGGTTCGATGATGCGTTTTGGTTTCGAACGCACTCGACCATGCTGCCTGTTCGCATTCGCGTTCGATGGACTGGTAAAATGTGTTCTGTGTGAGATAAGACGCAAAAAAAATGAAACGTAGACATTGACGCCTACAAAGTCGCGTTTGAATATTGAACCATAACGTGTACAAAATCATATTTTCGTCAGCACAAAGAAGAGTTCCGAACTGAAAACTAAGAATACAAAGTTAGCTTTGCATCAATAATTCTATCAATAGTCAGCTAGTAAATATTATATTTTTGCTTTTTTTATTGAACAATAAGAATTGTGTATTTGTTGTAGAAATAGTTTAGGAATGAACTCTTCACACTAGGAATTTGCGACCAAGAGACATGAAGAATTTCGATATCGTTTGAAAAAGCGTATGATTTTTTAAAGATTTACGTCGATTTTTTTTATTAAAAAATATCAATCGTTGAAAATTGAGGTTTAATTTGTCCTTCCTTTTAAAAACGCTATAAAATATCAATTTTAAACCATTAAAGTTACACATCTCGTTGGTAGTGAAGTAGAAAAAGGTAAACGAAATTGAAATGGGCATGATAAAACGTTGACCACTTACTGCCATCTCTTACACTTTGTATTCTACCCGGTAATAAAAGAAAATTTCACTGTCTTCTCTTCCCCTCGCCCACAGGTGATGCAAGCTCCCCGCACGGTGCAACTCTCGTCCAGTTCAGTACCAACGCGGGCAACGGTGCGAACGGTAACTCCTCCAGCAACAGTAATTGCAGCCTTTCGAGCAGCTCGAGCAGCAGCTCCAGTAGTAGTAGTAGCAGCAGTAGCAGTAGCAGCAGCAGCAGCAGTAGCAGCAGTGGAAACGTGAGCGACTCCAGCTCCAGCTGTAAATCGCCCTCGCCAAGCTCACCGGCACCGGGCGCGGGCAACGAGGGCCTAACGCGCCAACAGCTCGATCTCATCTCGCAGATCATGCAGCAGACGAAGCAGGCGAATGCAGCCGTTGCGGCGGCGGCGGCTGCTGCTGCCGCGGCCGCGGCCTCCGGTTCCAGCGCGAGCGGTAGCAACGTCGTCACGACGGTCACGACCGCACCGAGCCAGAAGGTTCCGGTGCGGCCCCGAACCTGGAACATGCAGGTAAGGCTCTCCCCGGCCCCGGCGGCCGCCCGCTAATCAACGCTCGACATTCCTCAGGAGCGTCACCTAATGGCCGCTTAGGCTCCCGGCGGTAGCATCAAGCATTTTAACGACACTGTTTTGCCCACCAACGCGGCTCCTCGCTTAAAGGAGGGTAATTTAATTTCTGCGCACTCATGCCGTCCACGGCACGGATAAGGCAAAACTGTGTCCCAGTGTCCGTTTATTTTCGTTGCTGCCTTTGTACCATCTTGTTTCACCAGAACACACACACACACACATACTGCTGTGAAATCGTGGCTCTTTCTTTCTGCGTCGCGAAATGGATGCCATTATCATATCCTCCACACCCCGCGCGCTCGCTCGCCACGTGTCGCTCACCGGGCGCCTCCATCGGGGCCGTTTCGGGGAGTAGCACATTTGCCCAGCCAATGTTCGGAACAATGTCCCGGTGCTGTTTTGCATTTTGATATGGATTCAAGTTTCCGGTTCGCTTCGGTATACGCGCTCGCATTGCAGGCGATGATACAAAGAATACGGCAGCAAAGCAAGTAGAAGAAAAAAATGCCACTCGCCGAAAGAAACGACATTCCTCTCGTGTGGTTCTGGGTGGATGCAAACGATACACCGTGTATTTTCAGCGATCCTCCCACTGGGACACCGCCATCGCACCGTGCCATTCGCGCCCCACGCGAAAACCATTCGAATCGCTTATGCTGCCGATGACAATGGCAACCGGAGCCGGACGATGTTTTATTCATAATTTCCTCCCCTTGCCGTCGATTCGGGGGCCACTCGTTCGATCGCTCCAACCGAAGCAGGCAGCAGCGCTACCGCTTGCGAACCCACTCCCTTTAACGACGGGATTTGCCGCCGAACACTGGATGCTGTGCCGGTATTCTAAATCAAAATGGCATCGAGCCCATTTTCGAGAGCACACCGCATTTGAAAGTGGAGGACAAAAGTAGCTGTTGATGGAATTCTTGCGCCAGTCTTAGGGCAAGAACACATGCAGCAGCGCCAGTCCTTGCAGTTCCCGGCACTTGTTGAAAAAGGGGTTGACAATATTCAGTCGCTTCGATTATTGAATGTGTGCTTTATGATCTTATCCTAAGCTGCGGAAAGTGCTTCTTGTACGTGGCTGCATTTAAAGTGTTGCAAAAAAGATTTCGTTTGAAATATTTCACCAGAACGTTTGAATAGTTTCTTTTATACGAATATTATTCAACCACATTTAACATGCATTCATGTGTTTGCTCCTCGTTTCCCACTAAATCAACGAGTTTATTCTCCGACACAATACATAAATGCACTACAAAAAAAAGCGAACTCTCGTAAAGTTTACAATGGAAATTCTAAAATCGAATTGAACGCTGATGCGATTTCACTCAACTCTCGCTCGGGGCAACCTACTCAACATGTGCGGCGTTCAATTTTTACCCACAGCGAACGATGATTCGATGCGGGAAAATTGTCCATGTTCCATTTTTAGCTTGCGGCAAATCCGATGGACAAAGAATCATACATCCAGTGAGTCAGCCCGACATAAAGCCATTCAGACGCTAAACGAATAAATTCACTCTACTAATGTTCACCGAGCCTCCTGGAAATGTGTAGTCAATGGAAGAGATGTATGTTCCCTGCGCTTTGATTTTCCATGCCGGATCGACAGTTCCCCCGGTGGACAAAGCATTTGAAACATTTCATGAAAACTTTGCACTCGTTGCAAACGAATGCTTGCGAACTATGGATAATTATAGTGACATTAATACGAATGTCGTTGCTGACACAGAACCGTTACTTCACATGCCCTATCATGTTGCGTTCTCAGGTATAAACCTGTACATTGCGTCACAAAATGCTTCATTTGCAGTATTCCCACTGGTATAGGTACCCTTCCTTGGTATGAAATACTTCAATCGTATGGTACAAGCGTTACTTTACGAACGACTTCATCTACACCAAATGGCCACCTAGCGCGTGTGCAACGTTCCCGGAAATGGGCAACTTCCAGAGAAATAGTTAATTTCAACGCACTGAACCCTGTGAGTGTGAGTAGGGCAAAAAAAACTCCCTTCATTTCACCTGAAGTTGCAAAACAACATCCACATTCTCGGAAAGCTTCTCTCCCCGACCTCGGAAGTATGTCGAGTACGCTAGCCAATTTTCCAAAATTGCTCCATCTTTCGGTCACCATCTCGGCTTCCTATCGTGCGCAAGCAGCCTTGAACCTTTCTGTTCAATGAAGGAAAAGAAGAAAAAAAAAACTAATGAAGTCCTTAGATCGTTTGCGATGCGCTTCCATCATTACCGGCACGGTGCGACCTTTGCCCCGTTCAGAGCCTCCGGTGCCCGATTCGCAATCCGGTATTATTATGATTGTCATTATCAACAGCGCCACCGTCATTACGTGCGAGCCCCATGGAATATTGGCTGGATCGTGGAGAATGTTTAACGAAAAAAGGACACCTTCCACCATGGATAGCATACAAACCCGCTACATTTGCTACCGAAACCCGTGGCTTTCCCGCCCCAAAGGGAAGCGCTCGCACAAACACTTGATGGTACTTTATAATTTTGAATTCTCAACCACCCGTTGCCTTTTCGACTGTTGTTGTTATCTGTGCCTTTCGGCTTTTTGTCCTCCTTCAGCCCTGCTTGACAGTTGAGCTTTTCGAGAACGAGGGCAAGCGTGGATTGTTTTTTAAACGATCCAAGCAAGCCGTGTAATGAAAATGATCCTCACGCGCACGCCGGTAGCGAAGCAGAGGACACCAAGGCGCAACACTCTTTTATCATTGAGTTGTTTTTATCCTATTTTTTTTTTTCTAACGCCAAAAAGGCCCAAAAGATGGCGAGGTCGATCCGGCACAAAAAACCCCCAGAAACCGAGCCGCGCATTATGATAATCGATATGGCAAGTGCTTGCTTTTTATTTCATCGCGAGAAGTGTCACGAAATAAACGCTAACGAGTTTTACTCGGCAGGCACCACCGAGTGCTGTTGGGTTCTGGGGATGCGTGTGTTATTTTTTCATCTTCCCTCCCGCCGAGATAGGTACGATCTTGGGCCATTGTTTCGATCCCCGTTCTTCGATAGCCGGTTTTCAATTTTAGATGGTGCCCGATCCGGTGCGTACGGACGCGTAGCCAACCTTCCCGTGGAGCACTCTTTGCCGCGTTATCGAGTATCGCAAGGTGAGCGAAGAAAGGAAATCGGTTTAAATAAAAAGAAAAGACGCCTTAAACTTTATTGCTCGCCCCCTTTTTTTTGTCGTACAAACCTTCTTCTTCTGTAACGAACTCTGTTTTTTTTCACGCAAAAGGTGTTATCACCTTTTGCCGTTGATTAAAGGCAGGCTGCTTTTCTTTAGCAGTGGATCCGGAAGTCACCTACCTTTTCTTACAAAACAAAAAAAAAGGTGTCGTCCCTCCTCCGTTTAAAGTCAGTGTCGGCCCGGTTGGGCAGGCGAAGCGCTAATGTTTCACGGGTAATGAGCATCACGCGTGTGCGGAAAAGGAAAATGAAAATTAAGCACACCGTTTGCCGGGTATCTTCGGGGCCCGCCGGGACTAGCGTATCTCCAATCGTGCCCAACTTCTGTGCGCACCGGAACAGGCCTCGGTTCAAGGAGCCGTCCACCAGCGTCAGCAATCTTCTCGTGCCTTATGAATTATTGCCTCCCAGATATGGGACGGTCCATTAATTTTCGCCCCGAAGTTTTGCGGCAAAACCCCTTTCGGTGGGGCGTGTGATTCCTTCGGCGCATTCCGGGTTCCGATTCCACCCGGTAAAGGGTGGGTCGGAGAGAGAAAGAGAGTGAGCGTGCAAGAAAGGGAAACCGAACCTTTTCCCACGTTGCTGCGTAAGATAACGTGTAAATGAAGGCCTGTTAAAGACGGTGAAGACAAAATGGGATTGCGGGCGAATTTAAGCTTTGATTGGAGGACATTCCGGGTATGTTTGGGAAACGGTTGAAACATTAAGGCACGCAGCAATAACTGGCGAACTGCTCCGTTTAATCGCTTAATTCGTTGCTTGATTAAAGCTATTCAGCCGTGGTAGGAATGTCGTAGATATGTATATATAAATAACGCTCACTGTTCTTGGTCTTTTTGAAGAATTTTCATGAACTTTGGTGAGTTTTAAGCAGATTTGATTTCGAGATTGGAACATTGAAACTTTTATTGAAATTGTTGAAAAGATGGAAGTATTTTTGCAATTTATTTGCTCCGTAACACAGCAGTTTGTACACCAAAGAATGTGTTAAATCATCAACACTATGCTGCATTTCAAAACATAATCTTTATGTTCAAATATTCATGGCTCAAGTTCATCCTGAGTTGCAAACTGCGCCATCCCCATTAAGCACCGCTTTTAGCGCTAAAACGTTTACAAATCATAGAAACCATTTAGGAGCAGCGATTCAACTCTAAAGCTACTCCCAATTTACCCGCCCCAACCGGTACGGCTCTAAGGGCACTGCCGTTCAATTTTACAACCGCGGCGAAAACGAAAACGCATCGGGAGATGTCGTAAACGTTAACAAACATCGCATCGGCCACCAAGAATAGCTCCACCGCGTGATGGTGTGAGCGTCCATTCCGGCAAAAAGTGGTCCCGCAAAGGTATCCCTTTTGATTCGCGATACGCTTATGAAGGATGGTGCAATGGGGTTGGGGTCCACTCGCAGAAAAAAAAACCCCCCGACGTACCAATCATTCACCGTGCCACCACACCAGGCACGAACCAGCTTCAGGCCTACTGCGTTCGTTTCGATCAATCTTTGGCATCGGAATCGCATGAAAGCGAAATGGGGCTTTACGTTCAACGTTTTATCGCTCGCACTCCGGCAACCCCCTATCCCAAATACAGTCTAAATATACGACCGCTTTCAACCTGGCATCCGAGGTAACTCCCGGCTACCCTATATTTATGACCTCAATCCCGGGCCCGTTTCGGCGGGGCATCATCGATGGGCGAAATAAAAGGCCACACATTTGGGGAGATGATTTTAATGAACATACACGCATCGTTCGCATGCAAAAGGATTTTCACAAAGCAGAAAGAATCCACCCTGTCAGAACCATTCACGTAGCGTGATTTGAATTGGAGCGTCAAAGGCGTAGGACGGAAAAGCCTTCCGGAATTGGAACACCAGTGCAGTGAATTTATAGCCGGGGAGCCGCACGCCAGATAACGATGCCTACAGCAACCGGACCGCCGGATAGCCATGGAGTCAGTTATTGATGGGTTATTTGCTTGTAAAATCGCTCCGAGGTGTGCCTCGCTCCGGTAATGGAGATGTAGTAATAAAAGGCTACAGATATCATAATTGAGCACCCGCCACACACAAACA
>JXWZ01001190.1:0-19800 GCA_000956215.1 Anopheles farauti No. 4 | reverse complement strand
GGTGTCCTCCACACGGGATAACTAATGAATGTATCAGCATCATATTTGTTATTAACACGACAAGCAGTTAACATCGAGTCGTTCCGCCCGATCGGTTGAGTAGTAGACTTTAACAGGATTACTCGATCCTGAGGTTTGCCCGTTTTGTACATCCGGCACAGGGCGATCACGTTGCCGTGCTGCTTTAAAATGTCTTATTTACGGGCATATTTTATGTTCGATTGCGATTTGCATTAAATATGATGCGTTTTTTATTGCTAAATTACAGCTTTCTCCAGGGTCTCCAATTAGATGAATTACAAGCTGGGAGATGAGTTTTGGCACACCCAAACCTGCAGTAGGCTTAACAATAGCACTGGAAAAGGTTCCCTTTTTTGATGTATATAATTTCCCGCAAACGGGTTCGCTGCAACATTTCTGCATCGGTGGGGTTAGTTTGCAAGGAGAGACACAGAGAGAGAGAGAGAGAGAAGGAGAGAGAAACAAAAAACAAACCGCTGTGTGTCGAAGAGCCGTTTATTTGCATAAAACCAACATCATTACACTAATTATTGCTATCCGATGTCGTAGGCCGACCTGCTTTAGACGAGTGATGAGAAATTTTAATAAGAAAAGAACCGAAATATTATAAAAGATCCCCTGTCCTCCTCCCTCTTCGGGGTACCTATGGGGAGGATGCTCAGAAATATAAATACAAAAAATATTCCCGCCGAGAAGAATCTCGCTTCACGGCAGCACTATAATCAAACATCCGTTCGTCCATGGAACCTCTGATTAAGTGGGCCCTATAGCAGTGGGCGGGAAGGAGCAGCGGAAGGGGAGAACAATGTTACGGCGATTTCGAGTGCTGGCAGTGCTGCTTTCGGCATAGGGCCGCCACCGGAGGGCCACCACTGGCCCGAAGGGTCGACTGCTAAAGGGCCGGATGATCATCATCAGCGCGCGAGTAGCTCCCTCAACCCGCGAGATGTGTGTCGGTCGACGGTCATCGACGCAACGACGCCGTAATGACTTAATAAGTGGCTCCACGGTGTGGCTCCAAGCGCACGCGGACCGTGCAACCACATGGATGCGCATAACCGGCGCGCGGGGGAGTGTCGAACTGTGCGAAAAAATCGATTATATCGATCGTGGCTAATGGTGTACCGTGGCCGTCGACTTCGGTTGCGTCCGAAGACGTGTAATATCGATTTAAAATAATTTGTTCTCGTTTACGGATGCGTTCGTCATGCGTCAAGCGGCCCGGGGGAAGTGGACGTGGACGGGACGGGTGCGGACGTGGAGTGCGATGCGTCCGCAACTAAACGGGCACACCGTGACGTTTGAGCTGACGTTCTGATACGTTCGCTGGCACTAATCGTCGAAATTGCAGCTGGGCTGCATTATCGCTGTAATCAAGCGGATGGCCGGTTATGCAGACGATTCGCCGGGAGGTGTCAGAAATGAAATATAATGGATTTTGTTCGGGAAAGGGAGTACTGCGGTGTAGAAAGTACTTCACGTGAGGATCATGGACCATGCCATGCGGCACGTTTATCATCGTGCGTTTTCGAGCGCGTTATCTAGATGTTTACGAACTTGTTCATTAGCCCTCGGTGGGGCAATTTATTTTATTCGTTTTTATAGTCACCCGGATTCGTACTCCACCGAATGTGTGCATCGCTGGCCGCTGGTCAGTTTGACCCTCCCGAACCCTGGCGCTGGTCATCGCCGTGCGTCATCCGTTTAATCCGTCTAGGAAAAATGGCCACAAAATCGATGACAGGCGTGCAGACGGGCAGGACACAGGGCGCGTGATTTGATTAAGATAATTGGCAAACGGCAACGGGCCTGGTCTGGTCGGCGAAGTAAGGGGAACGCCTGCTTCGATGCGTATTTGCGTTGGAGAAATATATGCATTCAATTAGCCTTAGCGCCTTCGACGATTTGTTTCCTCCTCTAGGGACCTCTAGCGGTAACGGTCGCCATCGCCTGCATCACGGTCGACCTCCGTTCGATACAATCACCTGTTTGTTTATAGCGCCAGCAGACAAAGGTTAAGTAAACCGATACCGACAGCAGACCGGTTGCGATTTTCTTTATTATAACAATAATAATAATAATAATAATAATAATGCCGAACGCTAAGCAAACACGCATCCACGCGGATGCGCCTGACTTGAGAACAAAACGCGCAATCCTCTAATAGTGGAAATGATTGGGTGATAATCGAACCGTCGTACAATTCGAAGACATTGGTATAACGCAGCGTTACACAGGCACGGGATGGGCTCGGGAAAAGGATGAGGACAGCGAAGCGATCCCACCAATTCGCAGTCCCATATGTGGCAATAATCATAAATGAGAATTTCTGTAATTTTGTGCAATAAAATAAAGATACGTTGTTTCGGTGTTGCGAGTTGGAGTTGCGGAAAAATGTTTCTTCCCTCTTGTCGGCAGGATACGCACCTCGGGACGATGCAAAGCCGACCGACCGACCAACCGACTGACCGCACCCGATAATGTCCTTCCACCGGGGAACCGGCGATCGGTTCTTATTACCGACATTTTATGCGCCGTTTTGCTTTTCGCTCGACTGTTTGAAATCGGCATGGGATGGGAATTTATCTCTCAATTCGTTGGGCGCACTCACGCAAACCGTACCGCCGCGCACATGCATTTTCGACAATTCATTTCGAAACATTTTACGACCCATGGAAGGCGGAGATCGGGATGCTTGGTGCCGTCCGAGGTTTCGTCTCGTTTCGGAACCCTTCGGCGCGCGGTGCCGTATTTTGAACGGAATGATGGAAAATCGATAAAATTTTATTGTTCCTCGACGACGGGTACGACTCTCGTCGTTGCGTCTCTGCGATTGTCGTAGCCACAACTTGGATAAAT
Source organism: Anopheles farauti No. 4 (assembly GCA_000956215.1). Taxonomy (NCBI): domain Eukaryota; kingdom Metazoa; phylum Arthropoda; class Insecta; order Diptera; family Culicidae; genus Anopheles; species Anopheles farauti No. 4. The sequence continues at coordinate 16,920 of JXWZ01001190.1, read as the reverse complement.
GGATGAGGTTTCGTTCGGTCGTGTATCAATCACTAGTTAAGCGTCGTTTTAACCCGGGTCAAAAGCGAACTTCAACTTGATCCACCAATGGGTACCGACACGCGGAAACGCAGCTCATTGCACACGCATACGCACTTCCTTGGACCGTGGTGTTTCCGTATGTAAAGACGAGCATCTAGCATCGCCCCGGTAGCACTCGGAATTGGAAATGCAATTTATTTTCATCGCCTGATCGCGTTCGACCCATCCATAAAGTATGATTTATGGCAAGGTTCGCCTCGGCGTGGCGTTTATTGATTTCTGGTGTTCGGTCTGCCAAACCATGGCATCCTCGGATGTGTTTGTATGTGTGTGTGTGTGCTCCAATCCTCGCACGGTTGACAAGTGGTGCGTTGGTGAGCTGTTGTGTGTGTGTGTGTGTGTGTGTGCATGAGAGAGAACGAACGAAACGAACGAAGAAATCGTCAAGATACAGATCGACGGAGACCTTTTAATGGGTTTTCAGTTTCGGTACCGGGGTTTTGCTTGCATCGCGATCGGCAGAGTTGGCGTGGCGACTGCATCCGTCTAATTGGGGCGCACTGCTCTTGGTATTGTTGATGGTTGTTGTTGTGTGTGCTGCCGGGTGCTGTCTGTACACAAACTCGTTTTACCCCGTCCCTACCTCCCTCGGCCTCTCCCCTTTCGGGGCCATTCCGTTTGGGCCATCGACATCCGCCAATTTGGATTGGTATGGTATCCGCCACCCTCCTCCAGCGATTTCCCTAGAGCCATCGTCGGAAGCTCGTAAAGTGTAGCATTTTAGGTTCTGTTCGATTTCATTCACCATAAACCGCGAAATGGATCGAACGACGAACTCGAGTCAGATGGCGCACGGGACGTCATCGGAGAAACCGGTCACCGGTGACCGTTTGGGGCCCGAAAAATCAACCTTCGCGCGTGAAGATTACGCGTCGCTCATGCGTGGATCTCGATAAACACTCATCTCAAGCCGACCACTGATCGCGAGATCGGTTCGTTGACAAGGGAAAAGGTTTTTGGGTCTGTTTTTTCGAAGTTTTGTTTTTACAAGCAAGCAAGGGTAAAATCTTGATATGGTTTATTTCATTTAACTGAGGGTCATGTCAAGTAAAGTATTTCATGTAGATATGGATTTTATTCGGTTGATCAAAGTAGGTAACATACGCAGTAGGCTTTGCAGAAAATTATTTGACGGTACATTTATGCGTTTTTTATAAAGGTGTTTTTAAAAAGTTTCTGTGTGCTTTCTTATAATTTAGATGCCTTCAATTTGGAGGACTTTATCTTCGCATATTTGCAAACCTTTAAACACTGTTCGCCAGCAACAAAAACCGTCGTATAAAATGGCCCAAATTGTATGCGATACAAATCATTGCTCGTCGTACATGTGCGTTTCCTTCAGAATACATTGTGCCTTGTACCCCCTCCTCGCACGAATCAGCTGAGGCGGAGCCAGTGCAGGTGACAAGCAGGCGAATTTATCGCCGCCGAACGCGTCCCCAGGTTTCGCATGAGTAATGACCTCCCGGTGAACCTGCAGTGGCGTCCGTAGCAACCGATTGGCGGACGATCGGTGGTGGTTGTCTTCGCCCATGTCTGCCGTGCGCGTTGCTGCAATTTTGCGTTGCCGCTTCCGACACGTCCTGCTCCCGGGCGGACGCATATTTGGCAGTGCAAGGCCCCGCCAATGCGCGTATATGACGGGCCAAAGGGTGAAGAGGGAGGAAAAAAGAAACACGCACCACGACGAGGCGACCACGCTGCGCGCAGGAGGCCGTACTTAAAGGTTTTGCTTTTATTTTGGCTACCAAACCGAACCGAAAGAAGAAGAAATAAAACACGCACAGCTCGCTGCTGTCGCCTGTTCGTCGCGATCGCGAGTTTTTTGTGCTCTCGCTGTTGTTGCTGTTACTGTTTCGGTGGTGGCGTTTTCTCTTCGATCAGGCAGGCGTGTTCCAGCGCAAGCCAAATTACGTGTGAACAATGGCAAACCTTCGTGATTGGTCCAGGATGCGGTGGAGTTCCGCATTTTTTTTATTATTTAGTCTTGGCGTTTCATCTTTCCGGTATGTACGGGTGTATCGTGGTGGTATTGTTCCTTTTTGGGGTTTCGGTGTGCGATTTTGTATGCTGCTTTTTCGGGATCGCACCATGGAAGGAGAGAGAGAGAGAGAGCGAGAGTAAGCGGTCCAAAAAAAAAAACAAGCACAAAAAAGTTGCGGAGAAAATGGGGGAAAGTTTCGTTGCGATTGTGCGATTGTCGTGGCTCCTGTCGCTTGTGTCCTGTCGAATCGTCCTGCCCGAGCGAAAAGGGCTGCACGTTACGTTTGATGTCGTTAACCAGAAGACGAATGTTCGTGGGTTTCACTGGCAATGAAGCCGGAGGAAGATTTTCCGGTAATGTAGGACAGCTCGATAGGACATTCTGGATGCGGCAAGAGGCAGGAGAGACAGGTTTGGGTTTTTGTGACAGCCGAAAAGGGCATCGTGTTCTTTGGTTTTTTTTGTTTTGTCTCTCGATTCCAACACCGGGAGTGTAAAGATTTTTTTTTTTTCGTTAAATCTTACCCCGCATAGTAATTGTATCGGACATAAGGGGGGGCATTAATTAACGAGGTGCGTTTTGATAGCGGTGTTTTGTGTGTGAAAAGCACACGGTAATAATTTAAGGTAAATTGCAAGTTACGTTGCATTTTATAAGAGTTTTAAAAATCCTTTCTCTTCATTATGCTTTCGTGCGATTTCTGTGCAAACTGTTGTGATGGACGGTGGTGAAAAAATGATTTGTAATTAAAATAAAAAATAAACAAAAACTCCGTACCGATCCGACGGGCAACTGAAATGTTCTTTAAAATAGCACAAACCTTCCGGGATGTGATTGGGAGCCAAATAATTCCAATCGAATTGGAACGTTTTCACTTTCGTCGGAATCATTCACCAAAAAATCTCCCCTGCATCCTGCAGGCAGCAGCAACGATCGTCTTCAATATTAAAAGCGATTCGAAATTCCCACCCTCCCATTCTCCCTCCAAAAAAACACGATCACCCCCGGCAGAGCTCGTAAAGTTCGGTACGAATGCGTGCCTTTATAGAAGCACTAATGTTGTGGATTTTATGATTTTTTAATCGAAGCCTGACTCGATACAGATTGGCCCGCTGGTGCACGGATATGCAATGCAAATTTCATCCTCCGTGGGAGTGAGGCTGAAGATCCTTCCGTTCTGGGAGTAAAACCGGTGCCAGCGCGCCGGTGCCGGGTTCGCGTCGAGTGTGGACAAAGTTTTTAATGAAGTGTTATTTTACGAGACAACTAACCAGCCGTGAAAGCGGTGGAAAGCGCTTCTTTATGGGTTCTGTTTTTCGATGCGTAAGCGTTTTTGATTGTTTTTTTTTTGCTCTGCGATGGCTTTCTTAATTCCGTGTGCGATAAAGAACGGTACGGAATTGGGACCTGCCAGTTTGCGAGTGCGATTGGTTTGCGCTTTTATGGTATTGATAATTATCGTGGGTCATGTCGAGCGATGGTGAGACTACCGTGGCGGAAACCCTGCCGCGAACCATCCACGACGGGTGCGAAACGACCGACGCTGACCTTTTCGACAGGTGGAACATTTTTTGGATTAGATCCGGGGAGTCTTCCTACTGTAAATTTAACGCTTACAATCGATGACAATTTCTACGCGAAAATATCGACCAATCAACCCAATAAAGGGTAGCTTGGCTTGGGCACGGCACGGTGCAAACTTTTGTCACCGTTTTGTCTGCTTTCGTGGCCACTCGGACACATGAGTGTTCGGCAACAAGCGTACCGGAGCTGATTGAAAATGGCCATAAATGGATTTGCCGGTTTCCCCCCGAAAATGTCAATACGAAAAACGTGGCATATTTACGTGCGCTCGTCAGGTGATTTTGCGGTTCGCTCACTTTACGGATAGTGGGGAAAATTATGATGACGATCGTGGAACGAAACCGGGGGAACCGGTTCCCTAAAAAAACAAAAAAACCGGGTGACACGAGACAGTGGGCAGAAGGAGAAGAAAAAAACTACGATCCGAATTTTATTGTATATAAAGATATTAACATTTAAATATTGAATTGAACATATTAACAAAAGTAGAGTGCGAAAAGAACCGGCCAGTCGGCCAGTAATCGGGGTTTTATTGCAAACTGCGCTAAGTGCATTCGCGAGTGGTTCGTTCGTGGGTTTTGTTTTGTTTTTTTTTTTGCTGCCTACGAGAGCAAAGTTTCTTAGGTTATAACATGCACCGGCTTTCGGTGCTAACTAGGGAAACGGGCGTTTTTTTCCTGCTCGCTGCAATCAAAAATCGCGTTGGCATACGCAATCATAAAAGATTTTTCGAGTTTGTCAAAACTTATCGACTCTTTTTCGGGGCCACGCAGGAGGAGGATAATGGAGAAGGGGAGAGAAAATAAAATAACCACTAACCGCATTGTGCATCCTAACGAGCATTCCTAAAGAGCAGCATTTGTTGGTGCGGTATAAAATTCGATCGAAATTTGCTGTAAAAGCGGTAGGGGAATGCTTTAAAACCATTTATGATTTCGACTCAACGCAGCGTCGTTTTCGCACTCGTTCCCTCCCCCAGTTCCCCCCTCCCTCCTGAGCGAAACGTTAACCGTCCCGTTTGATGCACGATAATCTCGGTACGGCTATCGGTGATGCCACCGGAGACTGTGGCGAAATCGCGAAAGATCACACAGCAAACGGGCAAAACGGGGTAAGAGACGGCAGTGGAACATCATCATCGCTTCTGCTACTTTATCGATACCGCGATTAAGTGACCCCGAGCGTGGCTGTGAACACGGATTTTTAATTTACTGTTCACTCGGCCGTACTCGGCCGAGCCGTTTTCGGCAGCGATCTCCTGCACATTTCAACAACGACAAACGGCGAAACAATAAGGGAGCTTATGAAATGGCCGCTGCGCTGGAGAGCCCGCAGAAGGGTTGAAGGCAAAAGGTAAAATCGGCAAGAAAAAAGACGATCGATCCCTTGGGTAACTGCAATCTGACCAATCCGGAGGTCGGACCAAGCAGGTCACGTACACACACACACACACACGCGCACACACACGCACAAAGGTGGAGGGGTTTTTGCATGCATGAAACTGTCCGCAACAAACCCGGATCCTCGCTGATGACGCTCACTGTCAATTTTGTGGGGAAAGTTGGGGATGAAGAACACGACTGCGGCCTGGACGAAGCTGACGGGCGAAGAAGCCACCGTTAAAAGGACCCGAAGCCCCGGATAGGACATGGTGGTTGCTCCACCTTGTACTGTCAAGGATTCCTTTTTTTTTTGTTTTGGATTCCTCTGTAACGTGCACGAGGTTATCGGTTTTACTTTTTTTCGGTTTTTACGCCGCGCACGCACCTCGATCGTAGAGGATCGTGTGGTGGTGTTGTTTTGTTTTACTTTTGTTTGCAGTCTCCCGAAGCGGAGTCGCCCAATCGCCGAAAAGTGCATGCGAAGAGAAAGTGCACACGAGTGCGGCGAATGCAACGGTATGTAAGGGTTTGGCTCAAGATTTCATAAAATGGCTTGAGTCTTATGTTTTGTTTTCGTTTTTTTTTATTATAAAAAGGGACATGTATCAGCATGAACTACTTTATACAGTGGACAACTCTGTGCAGGGCGTTGAGCAGTGTTGGAACAAGTAATGAAATGATGAATATACCGAATTTTAAAATAGCTTAAACAAAATTTTAATAAATGCCCCAACCAACGATTAAAAAAGCCCTTATGTTCCCATCGATGCCTTTGAACGCGGGGCATTAATTAAACGTAAATTTGTTCTCTTTCCAGTCGCGAGTCACGACCGTTCACGAACGGCTTTATCCGTAAACGACACTCGAAAAGGTTTCACCGCACGTTTGGCGAAGCTGTTCGAAATTCTCTCCCATGTATTTCGGGCCGAGCCGAAACAAGTTGTGTTCTAAAAAGCTTACCACCGCTCCGGCCGGCTTAAACGCAATACAAAGGCCGACGACAGAGGGGCCCCGGTGGGACCGAGGGACAAAGAGAGAGAGAGTGCAAGAGCGGGGAAGCTTCACTTGCTCGTTCTGATAAGAAATGCAAAATAAATCATCCGGCCTCGATCCGTACAGCGTGGCTTGCATATATAGGATGCAATGCGAAAACGACCGGGTCGGTCTGCTAACCCACAAATGGAATGTCCTCGGTTCCTCGGGAGCGGGAGCGGGAAAAGGAAAACGTGCTCGGGTTGGGATTTTTGGGCTTATCAGTCCGTTGATATCAGAGCTTAATGAGGAGGGAATGGTTTTTGTTTGCTTACCGCGCGTCCGTGCACGCCGGGGTCAGGACCCGACGATGATGGTGCCTTTCTGCAGGGCAAGTGCAACAACGGTCTAGTGATGGTTAAACAATTTCACCTCGGTTTCGCCGTCATGGATGGAACCTGTTTGGTGCTGGGTCGTGGAATGTGTGTGAAAATGGTCATATGAAATATTAGCATTACTGGCCGATCCGCGGAACAAGAACGTTGGAATCGGCAGAAAAAAAGGGAAACATGATAAATTAGTATTGATACGTGCAAACATTCCGCGTTGTTCCGCGATGAATTAGGTGTGTGGAGTTTGTTTGTTTTTTTTTTTGGGCTGATAAAACAGCACCGAACTAGAGAGCAGAAACGCAGCATGCCTTGGAGGAACGCGTTGAAAACCCAGCAGAAGGAAACCCAGTTTATACAAATACAAACCGAAGCATCATGCTTGACACTCGCATTCCGGGACGGTTCGGATGGATGGTGGAAATTGCCAAAAATTACAGCCCTCAGCACACCGTGCGGGGTGTTAAAGTACATAAAACGAACGATCTTTTGATGGGCGCCATTGCTTCGCCGACACCGATGACTCCCAGTATCAACATCATCACGAATGCTGCTGCTGCTGCTGATGATGATGATCACGTTTGTAATTAGTCGACGAAGGTACTTAGGCTTGAACTTCATCCGATTTTGATTTGGAGGGATGGGCACGGATTTCGGCAGTGGCCACTTACGCGGCGGCGTGCACCGTGATGGCATTAGCACGGCCGCGGTGTGCAAAAATAAATACATCAGCAAGCGAGCGGCCGGCGCGAAAGGGAGAAGTGTCGATTGCAGTTTCGCATGTTCGCAGCAAACCCCACGGTACATGTGTATGTGTGATGTAATTTTTATCACATTTCAAGTGCCAAATCCGCAAGGTGGTCATTAAGTGTTCAGTGCGCGGGCCGAAGCCTGGGCCGAAGCCTGGGCCGGGGTTTGAACCGGGAGAAGAAATATCATTTGCGTTCGCCGGGAACGGGTTGACGAGCGAGCGGGGGTTTTTCTGCATTTTACATTTGTGTAGTGTCGGAAGTGTCGGGATTTTTCGAGCGAGCGCAAAGCGGAACGGAGACGGAAGGATGCATTCGGTTGATGCAAAAGTAAATTGCTTTATTTAGACATCGAAGCGTCGGAACGCAAGCCGTTTATTATCACTTGCTCTTGCTGCTTCGTTGCAGATGGGAAAATGTTAATTCGAATTTCTGATCGATGTATAATGACTGAAAATTACACCGGCTCCCTTCCGCTCTCCCTCCCTGTCTCCCACCCTGTCTCACCCTCCGCCGGTTGGTGATTTAAAGAAGTCGATTTTCATCCTCTCCCTCATCCCGGCGCCCGGCACGGGACGGGCATACGGATCGATCAGAATCGCTCCCTCAAGCAGCAAACGGCAACGTAAACGAGGGTTAAACGCGCACGCTCAAAGCAAAAAAAAAACAGAAAAAAATGTGCACACACAGACAGACGCAGAAGGAGACAAACAAGGAACCCCTTAGATTGTGCACGTCCCCTGGGCTCGGGACACAATTCGCGCTTCATCATCGCTCGCACAAAACCGTGCCCGTGCGAAAATAAAAAAGAGAAATTGAAAATAAATATCAAGTTTTATTAAGTTATTATATTTAAATAAAAGCGATCATGGTGAAAACAAGCTTCAAACGGATGAGAGATAGCGAGGGGGCGGGGGAGGGGCAAGGAGAAGAGATAAACGCGCAAGCATCAGCAAGATCATCATCATGCGCCAGTGCGTTTTTTTTGGTTGTTTTGATATTCGTTTTCGTAAAGATTTTCTTTCTTTTCCCCCGATGGCCAGTTTGCTATGGGGAAGCTTTTTCATGTAATTTCTTCACCAGTGCGAACCAGCGGGGAGGTGGTTCGTTTGCCGGGGCAGCCAGGGTTAGGGTGGAAAGCTGAGCGGGTGCTTGTTTCATAGCTCGTCTGGCGTTTCATAAATAATAATTTTATTAACAGCGCCCGGTCGATTTGCAAGGAGTGTGTTGTCCCGGGAGCTGGGGTGTATGTTACGCGGTCCGATTTCGGCGACGTCTCGTGATAATGCAGATAATTTGATATAAAAATTATGTTTAAACTTCTCCCCGCTCACCCTCACCGTGGCAAGCGGCCCCCCTTTGGCCCCGTTCTCTGCCACCGTGTGTGAGTGCGCGCGCACCCTCGGAATTTGCTTCCTTTGCCCGCTGGCCTATCGCGCGATGCGATGCGATGTATTTCGCTCGGTTTTCGCTCGTTTAAATGTTAAAATATTGAGCGATAACATATTTCGGCCTCGAAGGGACCCTTGTTAAGGTTTTTTTCTTTGTTTTTTTTTTGCTTCTCTCGCTGTGCTGCGTTTCTGCTGTCGCGATTTTGGACGATGCAGCGACGAAGGTGGAGAAAAATTGGCCATCCGAAATAATCAAGCCATGTCTTATGGGAATTTTAACATGTACTTAACGTCCCGTGCGTTCCGTGCGGTGCGTTCTCGCGCTCGCTCTAAAATAAGTTTTAATTTCCAATACAACATTTTGTGTGCTCCTGGAACCTTGTAATCATTGTTGAACATCGACCGATCGGCTCCCCGCACGCCCCGCACACACCCTTGTGGCGCGGTTTGTGTCGCTGTCGCCATTTGTGTGACCCTTTTTTTATTTATTTTTATTTTTTTTTCTTCGCTCGCTCGCCCAATCTTCGCTCCGCTCGGTTTCGTTAAGTTGGCGTCGTTTGTGCGAGCAAACAATGTTGGATCGCGGGCTCGTTAAATTCGGCAATCCCGGCCATCGAATCGCGCCATCAGTAACAGGAATCGTGCGAGTATCGGGGCGGGAAAATCTCTCGGAACACCCGGTTAGCGGAGGTTTCGGGCAGCAGGCACCCCCGAAAGGGTTCTCAAATTCCCTACTCGATGCCGCATGGCGACAAAGCCGCAAGGTTTGCGCCGAGTCGAGTGCGTCGGGAGTAAACAAAATACCGCAATCGATTTACATGCCGGCCGCGGACGGGATCCGGGGGACGGAATGGTTGAAGAGTTAGTTAGTGTGATGTGCGATTAAAGCCGAACCGGTGTAATGTTTGGCAGGAACGAATGTTTAAGACTGTCGTTCGGTATGTGCCTGGGAACGGGCCGTCCGTTTCGAATGTACGTACGATACGTCGCGATCGTCGCGAAGAAAGTCTAATTGGAAAAGGTAGCGCTCTTGTTCTACGCGCACTCGTTTATGATAATGTTTAATCACAATTATTGACTCGGGTTGGCTCGGGTCGTCCTAGCGTCACGCGTCACATCACTGCGTCCGACCTTCCGATAATGAAGACCTCATAAAAGCAAAATTTGTTGTACAAAGCTGACGTTGAAAAATGAAATAATTGCTTGATTTGTGTGAAATTAATGTGGTTGCGATAAATCACGCGCTTTGCGAGATTTCCAAGGGACATTAAGATTGTTATCATGCAGGAAAACTGCGTGCCGGTGCGTTTGGATTTTGGAGCCTTTTTACGCGCACCGAGGGTTAGAGAGACGTCACTCGATCGTGTTCGGTAGGCATCGTTTGATCTTTCCCGATCGGCGACTGGACCGATCTGAACGGGGGGGGGGAAGATCTTCATCAACCCCTGTGCTGCCCATGGGCCTGGCAATCAATCTTACTCTTTGTCGCATTCTTGAAATATTTCAATCCAAGCCGCGCACGCCCCGGCCACCTTTCGCGGGTGATGAGAGAAAGAGGAGGATGTTAAGGAAGAAGAAGAAGAAGAAGTGAAAACTGCACACCAAACCAGGGCCACTTGCGAGCTGCACCTCGCGAAGGGCTTTCGCACACCGTGGTGGTACATAAATTTCAATTTTTTCCCGATGATCGTCAATCATCTCCTGGGCGTCCGATACTTCCACGAAATTCACCGCACCGTGGTCACCGGGGCTGGGGCCACGATTTCGACCGCCAGCATGCCAGCCTCGTGGTGCGGAGGGAGAAGGAGGAACAAACCAACCGGGACCGGGAGAAAGGCCGAATGGTGTGCAAACAAAATCTGAGGAAGACATCATGTTTGAAAAATGAATTTATGGCGAACCTGATAACACTTCGCACATCGTATATTCACACTTTCGGGCTGTCCTGGGTCTGTTCTGGTGGGTCGATCAAAATGCGACCGGGATCCGGCATCGACCCGCAGCAGTCAGAACGGGCTCGGACAACCCGGGAACGCTGCCGTCAGGTGCCACAATGGCTTAATCGTGATTACAAGCTGGGGCCGGCCAAGGAGAGAGTGAAGATCGATTTTCTGCTTTGTTTTACGTGCTCGTGTTTGGGTGGTTTTGCAAAAAAGCAGAAGAAAATTGTTGGGTCATAAATCATTGCACTTCCGCTAGGCTCACGCTCGTCCTGCGTCCGCGGTGAGGTTGCACTTTGGATGCAGCAAAAATGAGTTTAGGAGTGGCAAAGAATGAAGTGTACGGAGACTTTGGGTGGAATTTGAACGTGCCAAGAACATTTGTTTGAAAATTCTCTCTACAAAATGTTTACGAATTTAAAAGGTTCTAATATCTGTGAAATGTTTCAACAGCGTGCAGTTTCAACCGCAAAACCTTCCTCTCACGGTGCCACACGGTGCGGCGAGGCTATGATAATTAAGGAACACATGCGAACACAGACGAAGGTCTCCATTTCCTCGATCGCAAGCGCCACATCGATTGACTCAAGTCGTTCATTTATTTCACACCATCGAAGCCTCGATCGATCGACCGTGTCGGTTAGTTAGGCGGTGGTCGGTGGCAGCCGTAATGAGTTCCTGGTTGGTGGTGGCCGATCGCGATTCACGTGGCAGGGATGACGGTGCGGTGGAGTGCGTTCGAATTTAGCGCTCTAGCTACGATTTAAGCTGCCACACTACACGGCGAGGTCGGTTCTCCTTGCAGGGGGTTGTAGCATTGCCGGTTGGCAGGTTGGGTCTCGTTCGACGACGCCCCGGAGACAATTTGCAATCTTTCGTTCGGATCGGAATAAAGAATCAATTGGCGGTTTATTATGAGGTGGTGGTTTTTTTTTCGCGATTTTTTCCTGTGCGGCAAACAGTAGCCAGCACCAGCACCTTTACCGGGTAGTGCGAGCGAGAAGGAAACGGAGCGAGAGCGAATGGAACGATTGAGGGAATTAATGATCCAAAGTACGACATCGAACGGAAGGACGGAATGCTATCCCCTCTTATCGAACCGATCGCATCGTACAATCGCAAAAGGACAAAGCGGCTGCTGATATGCCGACGTGGGACAACAAGGGAGCAAGCGTGATTTAAATGAGCACCAGCAAATGAACCCGAAAAAAAGGTTGGGGGGGAAACGCAACGAACGTATTTCCAAATCTTCTTACTTTGGGACTTAAAACGATGCCGAGCAGAGACCAGCGTTGAGCAGCGCAGCAGCTTTGATCGGAACGAACAGGAAGAAATAAATTATCAGCATCATAAAAGATCAATCATGTTAATTTTGTAGTCACAAAAAAAAAACAGGAAGATTGTGGCCTCGTCTGTTATCCTGAGGGCACACACACACACACACTCGCACACGCACTGCGTGCGATCGCAAACACTTCACTCGCATGTGATCGCAGTACGTAAGATGGACGAGCATTAAAGTGACAGCCAGTGTTCAATCCATTTTTCGAGCGTACGCGTTTCGTTTCGTTTGGATTTCGCTACCATCTGGGCCGGGCGAATGTGTTACTTATCCCTTGGTACATCGCTTCGCAGCCGTACATGTCGGCTGTCGGCTGGTTTGCAGGCGCGTTTTATTTGAAAAGTACCGCTGACACTTGTTTCACGTTCCGCTAATCTTCAGCCAGATCCGTTGCAATCACATCGGTGCATTTGGGGGATTTCTTTTTTTTTTACTCTTCCTGTAGTGAGAACGGTTCAATGGGATGGAATAAAAAAAATGGAAAAAAAACCCGCACCCCGAATACGTTGTTCATTATTCGCTTGCAAACGGGGCCGCAGGTGAACAGATATCGCTTCGCGGGGAAAAATAAATATTTGCACTAACCGCAACTGCACCCGACGCGCGGGTCCCCGCGGGAGTCCTGACGGCGCCCGGTCCCAAATAAAAAACACCCAGGCAAATAAAAAGCCAGCGTCTCGGAGGGGTCGCTCGGGAAGGGCTGCATCCCCTACGTGCCGGCGACTGATGGTTGAAGATTTTTCAACCCCTCAAATACGAGTGCGGACTTTAAATTACGATTCGGCGCAGAATTAGTGCTGGTGAGAAAAGGGGCATAAATGTGTAATCCTCATCATCGGTTTGCTTCCTTCGTACGTTTAATATTTTCTCTGGCGTGAGGGTGATTTCTGTTGTCAGGTTTCGGGTGAGCTAATTCACTGGCACGATTATCGTCGGCGGACGCGAACTCGTCAGCTCCAATGGCAATCCGTCAGTTGTGGTGCGTTGACGCCGCGATCGTCGTTAGCTTCGGTGATCCTTCATTCGGGTACAAAGGAATCGTTTGCGCGAATTCACGGGAGCTCCCGGGTAATCTCGCGTCCCACACTACGCTGTTGATGTCCTGTCCGGTGTCTGTTATTACGCACCGGATTGTGATTGTGTCATTACGATCGTTCCGTTTCTTGCCGGCCTTCTCGTGGGCACGATCTACATCTTTATTAACTCATCAATAACCGGGTCGAGCTGACAGGGCACTCGAGATTTACCCATACGAGTGGACTCGTCCAAATCAAATCAGATCGCGCCGGGAAAGGGCGCTGGGAAGGCAGCGTTTTTTTCTCGATAATTAGCTCGATGATCGATTGTTCGCGTTTGTCACGAAAACCGCTTGCTCATCGGGGAAATGAGTTTTGATTGAAATTAGTACATGATTTATTGGCCCAATCGGGCGGGTGTGTCGTGCGACGTTTGTACCCGTGGCCCATGTTCCTGTCTGGGGGGTCTGCCCGTTTCAATCGTCATACTTTTGCGCCCGATTTGTTGCTATTCATCGCTGGCACCGCATGCGATAATGATCTTGTTCGCATAGTTTTAATCGATTCATCGTGTTACCTGGCCCTGTGTTTGGTGGGCCGTTTGGGTTGGGGTTCACCTTTGCAACGTTCGATTCCGATTCCGCTCCCCTTTAGCGGGCGTCGTCGTAACAACGGCGTCGCAGTACGATCGGCGATCAACTGCCGCTATGACATTTGCTTCCGAAAGGAGTGGAAACTGGAACGCGGGCTTTGCGGTGGGCCGAGGGGTTGGCATTGTTTGGAACTTCCTGCAATTCTAGGTTCTAGGTTCGCACAAGGTACTTCCTTCACGCACAAGACAATGGCGGCGATTAGGGCATCAATTTCGCAAATCAATTTCGTCCTCCACAAGCCTCCGCGCGTTCCACCGAGAAGGAGAAAAACCGATTAGTTCAACGGCGACCTGCAGGCGGAGTCGCGTTGTGTCACACCTTTGGCTGCGTGCGCTTTGTTGGAGAGGGCCAGATCAGCACGATTTACCCTTGTAGTCTGGTTCCTGCTCGATCTGCTAGACAACTCCACCGAGGGCGCATGTTTGGCAAGTTCTCACGGAAACGCGAACCTACGGGCCATGTCACCAGGGCATGAGAACATCTTCATCGTGATGTGTATTATGTTTTGTTTTTTTTTTTTATGTCTGTGTGTTTTTGCTATGAGGTACTATTTATCGAATAGGAGAATATAGATTGGAGAAATTGGAGCTTTTGGGTATTCGTGGTTTGAGTGAGGCTTTCTTTTACCACAGAACAATGTACTAGACTCATGACAAGCAGAATATCAAGATACAAAAACTATTCTTACATTACATATCGCTTCTGAAAATAAAATTATTTTAGTTATTTACAAATTCTTATAAAAATATGTCTAAGAAATTAAAAATATCATCATAGCATCAATAGTTTCAAGCATCAGAACCATAGCAACCTTTGGAAAATGTATGTATTCTTGAAAAATAATGCCATCTGTTGGCATGTAGCGAAATTAAAAACCATTCGCTTTTTTTCAGATTTTAACAAAATTTATACAATTTTTTCTAGAAAACCTCTCGATCTACCAAAACCAAGTTGAGCTCGTCTTGCTTCGTGTCCGTTTCGTTCGTACACCCCTGTTGCTTCAATCCTGCTCCTCATCCTCAGGCAAGATAAGCGCACGCGGCGCGTCGTTAATAACACGCTTTTGGTGCGACGTACCGTGCCATACTAACGGTAGTGCTATGCAAATACCCCAACACGAACCCACACACACACACACACACACACACACATACATCACGTGACACACGCTTTGCAGAAGAAATCCCCCCACCACCTGGACCCGCACTTAATTGGTCATTGTCGAAGCAGAAGCTCGTAAGGGGAGGATTTTAGGTGGAAATAATTGGAAAATTTGCGTTGATTCGTCGATGATTTGCTGGGCGCTTGTCTGCACGAAGAGCCTTTTTGTTGTTGGAGCTATTCAAAGCCGTTAGAGGAGGGTTGCAGGTTTGGTCAGTGTAGGCACGCTATCTGGGTACGGCCTCATTTGCATGGTGATCGGAAGGGAGGAGGGGGGAAGAGAAGGTGGAGAATGAATGCGTGCGGGATGTGGGAGGCGCGATCGAGCAAACATTGTATCAAAATCAGGGTAAAATTCGAATCGTTCCGCAGCTATTGTGTCCGAGGCATCAAAGGGGCTGAGAGAGTGAAGCATGGCAGCATCGAGAAGCGTTGCGCTATCGCCGCGAAAGCATCAGAAGGAGGTGCCGATTTTCTTCACCGAGGTACGGTTGTTCTTTGTCGATCTCGGGTTTCTCATTCTTATCAGTGCACGTAGCAGCAGCAGCAGCAGCCGGCGCAGGAACAGTGGCGACCAGCCGGATATCAGCTAAAGGGCAGATATATTCAATGGAAGCGAAGATTAGAAGCCTCGGACGATCGAGCGGCAACGCTCGTGACGCAACACCGAAATTCCTTCCACCGGCGAGGCAAACCGCGGTGGTAATCGAACAATTCGTTTCAATTTCTTCCGAGGGCTTACTGCGGTGGCTCCGAAACGAAAACTGGCGCACTCGGAATAGAAGCCCGCAAGTATGAGGGGGGGTTGGGGGAGGGTTGAAAAGAGCGAAAGAATTTGGTGGAATAAGCAAAACGCTAACATCATGATCGGACACTCGGGTGATCATGATCTGAACGGGCGCTCGCGCGCGCGCTCGCAGGCGCACTCCATCTCGGCGTATGTTGGGGCGAGGACAATGGACCGATCGAGCGCTATTTTTCATACGCCTGGATATACGACCCTCGCCACCGGCCATAAACTGAATAGCTGAATGTGTGTGAGCGTGTGGCGGTTTATCCATCGTCTATGAGGGTCTTTATCCATCGCTGCCCGAGTTTGGGTGAGGTGCGGTTAGAAATGGAAGTGCGAAGGGTGGAGGGCGAACATGAAACTTGCCATTTTGTACCACATTTCATCTTCCATTCATTGATCGATACAGTTTCTATGCGGAATTTGGGCCAAACGTTTCAAAAGGAACCAGAGTCCTCCGCCATGGTGGGACGGTACTCCAAGAGGATGCTAGCAGTGTTGAGCGCTTTATTCAGCTTTGTGAAGGTGGCTGAATACGGTCCAGCCAGCGGACAATGTTTGGTCCGGCATTGGCTCGCCGGCATGCGCCCGATCAAGCCCCGATATTTTGACACTGATAGTGTCCGCCGGGTGGGTTGATGATCAATCGTTCTGCACTGTAATGGTGTTGCTGATGGCGACGGGCGGCACTGTGAATCCGAGCGGCATTGTTTGCAAGCTCGCGGTCGCGTTGGAGTGATGCTGGTGAAATATGTAGCCATAGTGAGCACAAAAAAAAAATAAAATAAAAATAGGATCAGATAGCGCACGAGTGCCTAGAGTGCGAACGAAATAATAAAAAAGGGTTCATTAGTCTCGGGCGTTCGGGCATTGCGTGAGGGTGAGTGTGTGGATCTTTGCAAAACGATCACCATTGTGCGGGATCAAACCGGAGCTACCTTTACGTCAGCTGGGGTTAAGTTTTCGCCAAACGCCTAACCACAAACACATGCGGCACCACATTGGATATTCGGTGTCCAACAATAGTGATGCCTAAAAATGGAGACAAACCACTCCGGGCGGAATGGATATTTGAACGTTCGCGCATGACGCGTCAAAGTGGCCGGCGGTTGGGCCGGCCGGGCGTACTTGGCGTAGGGCTTGGTGCTTCCAGCGATTAATGAATAATTCATTCCGGCCAAGATTTATGATACGGTACGGTACGGTACGGCTTCGCTGCCGATCGGTAAGGGAGGTGAGTAAGTGAGTAAGGGAGGAAAACTTTCGCTTGCACGAGAAAATTATGGTGGGATGTTTTTTTTGCTTCTCTACTTCTAATAATCTTGTTTCAATCAAACTCAGACATTTGTGGAGCATTTGTAGACTCGCTTGGGTTTAGGTTTTGCTTCAACGGCGTCACCTCCACTGGACGATTCCGTCTAATGGCGTCTATTAAAGATGACATCAACATCGATCGCACAATAGTATTGCGCATCGAATTCCTTGG
>JXWZ01001182.1:0-13520 GCA_000956215.1 Anopheles farauti No. 4 | reverse complement strand
TTGCGGGAAATAAGGGAAACCCGAAACCGGGCGCAAGGAAAATACGCGAACAATCCGCGCGAGTAGTGTTTATTTATCCAAGCTGATCTGGCCCGTAAGTCTGGGGACCCGGGTGCGGGTCGGTGCGGGTTTGAACTCGGTGTGGATGAAAAGGAAAACTGTTCTTGAAGTTCTTTACCTCCCCCTCCGTTCCTCCCTTTACTCGTGTGAGTGCACGAGATACGACCTGTTTGATGACTGAGGTGGACTGACTTTGGAAGGTTTTTGTTTGTGTAGGCTAATGTTTGTCCGTTCCGCCACCGTTCCCGCCCGAGCGAGTGCATGTCTTGGTGAGTGCATGTGTGTGTGTATGTGTGTGAAGCGACAGAACGATATGGAGCACGCTAATGAAAACAGCAGGCAGTGCCGATCGATGAATTATGGTTTCGGAACTGCTGCCACTCAAACCATCGAACCGAACCGAATGCCGCTCGTTCGAATTTTCCAGGCCAATTTTTTACGATCGTAATCGATCAGGAAGCGTGTTTGTGTGGCATGCCCCCCGAGCCCGTAGATCCGGTTTGAGCGGAGCGTGTGTAACGAAGCGGCCATGAAACATAAACGAAAACGTATGTCTTCGTCTTCGGACCGGACCGGGACGGCGGCTGTGTTGCAGATAAGCGCAAATAAATTAAAACTCATTGAAGTTATTTTGATGGAGTGCATGGCACGTGGTAGCCGGCTCGCATCCGGCTCGTCTGGACGGTGCAGTTTTGGGAAATACAAAGAGAATTTTGCCACAAAACCTGCCGGAATGGGTTCGCAAGGGATCAAAGCGTGTTTGATGTGGTGAAAATGTTTGGGCACTAATGTGGATGGCTACGATTTTTTAAACATTTGCCTTTCAACATTGTACCTTTTTCGTTTTATTACTGTAAATTTAATGTTGAAAAAAAAGCTTAAGCAAAGTCAAGCTATTTCAGTGTAACAGGTTCACTAACCAATCGTATGAAATAACTCTTTAGAACACAGTTTCTTTAGTAATACATTTCGTTAAACATTTGGTTATAAAGTATCTGTAGTTACACATTTATGAAGAATTTTAATCGAATTTGTAACCAATTTTGTAAGTAATTAGATTTTTGTTTTCATTTTCAAAAGGTCTTTCATTTGTTTTTTACTGATTTTTCGATGTCTAATCTTCCTTACACAACAAATTAGTATTGTATAAACATTCCTTTCATTATCATATTTGATCACTTCTAATTAACTTTCTCTCTTTCGCTCTCCCATTACCACAGGGTCAATGTTCAGCCGGTACACTGCCTGTGGCCTGGATAGACGAAGGTCCTGGACCACCGCGGTGTCCACCGCCATGTGAAACATTTCGTACACATGCTACATATAATAATAATAATAAAAATAGTAATAAGCCATACAATATTGATAATACTAAATATAACATGGAGAACCGGTTAAATGATAAACAACAGTGCCTTGACTATTTGGGCGATAATGATGAGTTAAGTCCAGCACAAATTTGTAAAAAATCGTCACAAAGTATTGAGACCAAGCTGAAAACATTACGTTTAAGACATTGTTGTGAACGTACCGTTGGCAGTGCTTTACACAACGCAGCCTACGCCGACGTGCTGACCGGCGGCTACGAGCGGTGTACCGGGCGGCTGGCCGAGCTGGTCGAGACGGACGCGCTGGCGGCACGGATCACATGCGAATTTACCGAGGTGCTGATACGGTACGACTGCGGACAGCCGTACTCTCTCATCCACCACTGTGAGGATTGTAAGGTAAGTGCTTGATGGTACTTTTATTAAATTGTTGACATTCAATCGAGAGGTTTCGGTGCTGGAGAGCAAAATATGGCCACCGTAATGGTGGTAACTCTGATAAGCTCAGAAAAGTAATAAGCTGATAAATGGGTTTCAAAAAGGAAAACATTTTTATAATCGTTTGAATACAACGACTAAAGTACATATCGTTAACTTTCTCTTATTATATCATCATATTTAAAATATGATTGCATATTGAAGTGTAAGTTGAAATTCTGTAGCAAGAAAATATCTAAGAAAACTCTTCCATCCTTTGCAATGTCTCATATATTACGATTTCTCCGAAACTCCTACTTTGCCCTGCCTGGTACCGAACAGGACGCCCTGAAGTATAACAGTTCCCGTTTTCTTCTTAGTCTCTCTCTCTCTCTTTCCCTCTCTCCGCTCCTTCCATTCCACAACACGGCATAACCAACAAAACGCCACCGCACATGCCAGCGTGTTCTGGTGAATTAGACAAACTTTTGCTTCACTGCCAACCATAATCTTTATCGCTCTCATCATCCATCCTCCCCATCCCCCGCCTTCTTCCTCCCCCTTTCCTTGTTGCCATGGGGTTTCCTCCCGTGCCACGCTTGTACGCGTTTGCTGTCCTGTTTGCCTCGCACACACACACACATTTTCCACCCGAAAGCATCCTCGGGTCGGAGGAAGAAGCTATTGGCTTTTCCGTCGGGCGGATTCGGCGGATACCGAGGACCGCGTTGGAGGACGGCGGTGGCAGGGCCGGACGATGTCGACGAAGGATAATCGGTCCGGTAACGGTATCCTACATTGTTGCCGTCGTGTCTCCCGCCCGTGCCCGGTTCAACCGTTTCCGCTGAAGCGAAGCAGCGCGAGAGTGCGGTAATGAGGGCAGCCCACTTTGAGCACACGAAATGTGCGTATGTGTGCCGGCCGGGAATGGAGCGGTGCGGAAGCGGGACGGGACGGGTCGATGGGGAAGGATGATGATGGTTGAAACGCACATTTTCCTGTACGCTTCGGACGGACCGTCTTCGCTACTTCCTTTGCCGACTGCTGGCAGCAGCTCACGATCACGATTTTGCTACCAGTTTGGCTCAGTTCCTCCGTTTGTTCTGCGGCAAATCCATCCGCTATCACTCGCCGAAAGCGCTCGGTTTGCTTATTTTTATTATTCACGCACTCGTACATTTCGGACTCTCCGGAAACCACCACAACCACGATCAGCACCACCACCCGCAAAGGCGGGCAAAAACTATGCACACCGGAAATGAGCAAACCGGACCGGAGAGCTAGAGCGAAGCAGCGCTGGCGCGGGGTTGAAGGTGACGCGAGGGTGACGGAAATTCGCCCAACCTGCACCGAAGACCCGAAAAACCTACCGCACCAAAACGTGAAACAGCCACATTCGTCTCAACGGGAATGTTGGTGCGCGAAAACGGTGCCATCCGGTTTGAAACGGCACGGAATGGATCCCATCGAAATGGGACCGAAAGTTCATTCGGAACTGGGGCAAAAGCCCCCGTGCAAAGGTTTGTGTGTGTGTGTGTGAGTGTGCGTTCGGCTGGGTCACAAGGGTCCGCTGGAGAGCATTCCAAAAATTAGCGCAATGCAGATGAAATGAAAAATTATGCTTAATCGCTTGGTGGTCCAACCAGACCGCCCAAGTATTGCAGCACTGCGAACCATCGCTTGGGGAAATTATCATATCTTCAACCACACGGTTGCCTCGGTGCTCCCGGTGCACCCTGGGGTCGAATACTCTTTAGGGTGAAACGGATCTAGGCAGCAATAGAGAGAGAGAGAGAGAGAGAGAAAACACTCGACAAGTATAGATAGAGAGGAAACGATAGCGAGAGAGAGAAAAAGAATGAGAGGCCAAAACACCAAAATGAAGGCAAGTGTAATTTGTGTTAAAGTTTCTTTAGGCCTATTCCCCACAAAGTTTCCCGGAACGCTGTCGAACTGACACTCACCTCTTGATTTCGACCGATGTATGTACGTGTGCGTGTATGTAGATGTGTGACTTTGGTCGTCTACTGCTTCTGTTTTTCCCTTTCCTTCTTACCGCACCTCATTTGCAAGCGCGTGCAAGAGTGTTTGAAGTAGAAACAATTAAAACTATTAGTCAAACCACGCCTCGTCAAAGCCTCGTGTCCCTTGCCGGGCCGCAACGTTTCAAACCGTCGTTGAAATGATTACGACGGCCCTACCTGATGATGACGACGATGATGGTGATGATGGCGATGGTGGTTACATTCGAATGGTTACAGTCGAAACCGGAATCGGCCAGGAAAATGGTTGCGTCATCCTTTGGTCGCTGTGGCTTGTGCGGAAAAATATGATCCACACGAGCGCAGAGTGAGTGTGGTTTGGTAAAGTTCGTTCGAAAGTACGGACACACTTTGATATTATTTCGTTTGCTGACGTTGTCATGAACGTACAAAAATTCAACAATAATCATTTACGTTATTGTTTTGTTTTTAGTGACAGTGTTTTAACACAATCACATGAAACATATTGTTTTTGCTTTAAAATATTCTTTGATTCTGTATCTTAAACAAATACACAACTGTGAATGTGCGCTGGTCTTTGAAACAAACAAATTGTCATCACTGATTCACACGCTTTTATTTACTTCCAGCACGTTGTGGATATGTGTTCCAAAAGAAATCAAATTGGCAACACCAGCTTTTCTACCATCGGTACTTGACAGTGTTAGTCCCCGTGGGACAACCGCTGGTAAATTGTTGGCCGGATCGTCGGTCCGACCAGCTCGTGCATGCCACCAGCATACCGGGAAATTGATTTTAATAATAGATTTGACAATGATGCCACTTCGTCAGGGGTGCCGTTTTCGGGCTCCCACATTTCCCCGACCCCAGCCCCGACCTCGAGTCGCCCTTTGTGGCGCTTCCACCACACGCTCTCATGCACGCACACCTACGGCACCGAGCAACGAGGTCAGCTGATTCAATTAGCCCCGCACGCAAACAGTTGCCCTATGGCCTCCCGGACCGGTCCGGCGTGGTTGGTTTACGCTTGCAAAAGACTGTCCGGTAAAGGCTTTCAATTAGCAGCGATGTATTAGCGAATCATACATTAATGCTTAATAAGACATTACATTAGGGCCGGCCGCGGACCGACCGCGCATCCACAAACGCCACTTAATGAAGCTCGCGTGTTCCCGCAGGCTTTTGCCTAGTTTTACCTTACACCAGGGCCGGTCCCCGCGGGACGTGTATCGGTTTGATTACTGCTATAAATGACAGCAGCTGTTGGATTGTTTTTCTCCCGATCCCCGGATCGCCTGGTGGAGGCGCCTCTGGTGCTTTCGATCCGATGGAGACGCCCGGTGGTTTTGAACGAAATGGAGTTCCGCCTGGTACTTTATTCGCATGGTGGACGTTACTTGGACGATTTAAGTTGCTTCAAGGGGGAACGAATTCACTGCACCACCTACCTTTAACATCATCCAATCTGTACCGACGCCAAGAATGACTGAATGTGGATCCTTTGCCTACATAATTACCATTAAAATATCTATCTTCGTTTTCATCCCATAACACAAATTACCATACACAGACATTCCGCACAAACCTGCATTGTTAGCCAGACCTAAATAAACACCCATCATAATGGGGAGGGTTAGCTAGCACGGCGAACAAAGAAACATGCGGGTGTTGTTTACGCTTCGGTCGTACGAACGGTTTATGAATGTATGATTCCAGTGCTCAGCTGGTCCTAGCTGGGTCTAGCTGCACGTGCGACACGCTCAGTGGCCAAATGTTCCCATCTCTTTGAAACCTTTAAATACACCCTTAACAGGATTTTTGTGTGGTTTGCATTCGGGCAGCAAATTGGATCGATTGACGACGTACAAACGAACGGCCATTATCTTGTCACGGTTAAAGAGGATTCCCTCGCGGCAGTGGAGCACCTCGTGTACGCTATGACCCTGATCCGTTCTTCCTCATTTCTAGGAAGCGAAACAAAACACTCAAACTCGCAAAGCAAAACATGCCACCCACTTTAGAGGGCATTGATTTCACATAAATCTTGTTATGACCCCATAAAATCAGTCAGCAAAGATGGCACCACGAACGCGCCGTACCCCGCGCTTCGTACAAGCAATGCGGAAACACACCTCAAATACCTCGATACCTGTGTGCGTGTGTATTGTTTTTTTTTTCCTCTCCTATACTTTCCTGCCTCAGTCGCATTGATTTGACCTCGCCAGCTCGCGCACCGTCGCCGATGGGCAGAAAATGGAAAGTAACGAAACGATAAAATGGAGCATAACAAAAACAAAAAAACACACACGCTGCTGGTGGAGGTGAAGCGGCAAAGGGCAGTAAAAAAGCAAAATGTGTCATCGCGTCACGCCATATGTCACTAATTAAAGGCGAAGTGTTAACAATGCCGTGGGTCGATGTTTACTATCGTTTTTATGGTCGTACGGTTTGAGGTTGATTTTCGCTGTCCATGGTGATAGTTGGGGCTACGCTTTTCGCTGACTCTAAAATAAATCCTTGGCTTGTTTTATTGAAATTTGTTGCTTACTATTTCCTATAATTTTACAGGAAAGATGTTATAAATTCATGAAACAAAAGATAACTGAAAGTAGGCAATAAATTGTACACCATTTGAAATTTCATGCGTACAAAAAATAAACAAAGAATTCCTCCCAATGCAGCTTGGTGCATTTAATCCCGGAAAGCGCGATAACAGTCCTCGAAACGGTACGGAGCCAATTAGCAAACCGGTAACTCATTTAAAACTTGTCAATGAAACGAGGTTAAGATTTCCTCCCGTTGGCCTAGACTGGAAGGGGAGTGGTAAAAACATCCACCAAAGCATCGGCCAAAACCAACCACGCTACGATGCAGGGGAGAGAACGACAATTTTTACCCACACCTTCGCCTTCCATCCGCGCCCCGCTCTCACGCTCATTAGAACGCGCGTTGACGCTGTGACCTTCGGTGGCAGAACGGGACAGGAACCACATCAATCAACATTGAAACATTCCGCCGATCGGTGAATCACGAATGCGATGAATGTGGCGAATAAGTATGTAGCGATTGGTGCAGTTTGGATGGTGTGGATGGTGCCGGGGGTATGCATCATTTCGCTTCGCAACGTGTTTCAACGATGATAAATGCTATTTTGGTGAGAAATGGTCCCGGAACGTGTTGGATCTGAGATGGATCGGTGAAGGAGGGTGACACATTCCTCACCCGATCGCGGTTTTTCTCCCTCTTGACAGTGCGTAAGAAATATTTCAATCAAAAACGTTGAGTGAAGTCGGAAAATTAAATTTTACTGATTGACTTTTCGGAACGCATAGTTGACCGCCGAAGTATATTTGCCAGTCTTTTTATGTTTCTTGAAACTTTCATAATAGTGAATCAACATGTACATGAACAAATATATAGCTATTAAATCCTTGATTTTGAAGATGACTTAATAAAATCATGTGGAAAAATAGGGTAACAAAATAATTGAATTTCATTTAATTGCTAGCAAACTCCCCCTGGACGTACTGTAGCACATTAGCAAACACCATAACGGACAAAGTAGGCGTCAGCATCGAAATCTTATGCAGCAAGGTCACCAACACACGCACAGCCAAACCCACTACACGCCGAAGCTGTCCCCAAAGCAGCAGACACATTTCGTGGCACGAAATGGTCCGTCCATCGATCAAAAACCCACGGCCTGCGGTGCACACAGGGACAGATGCATCATTCATCATGCATTCCCCGGTGCTCATTCCAAGACAACCGACCGACCGACCGACCAACAGCAGACGTGACGAACATTTCACGCGAAAATCGCGCGGACGAACTGAAAATTGCAAATGATTGACACATTTTACTCGCCGGGAAACTCACGTTTGCAGTCTGGTTGAGTTGAGTCGATAACGAGCCATGTGTGTGTGTGTTTGTTTGTGTAACGCATCGTTGGAAATGTGCAGCGTGTGACGGAAATCCATTCGGCAGGGGTTGCTGGGATCTGCCAATGTTGGAAATATTTGGGACCGTTTTGGGTTTTTTTTTTCAATTTTTCAATATTATTTATGTCGATGATGCACCTCGAATCACTTTTTTTCATTAACAACGTTGACTAACAATGCTTTCACGCGACTGTGCGAGGCATTTTCTTGGCAAGCTCAACGCTATCGTTGTGGGCTACTTTTTTCCTCCCCCCGTGGCGTCTCTTTTAAAGCGTGTATTTTCCGCCACGATGATTCCCGGTGCATTGAATAAATATTTTCGATAATAATTTCTTCCTCTCGAGTGCTTGTGCAACCTCGAGAGGGTTGAGGTGCTGCCGTGTTTCGTTACGATTCTTTCGTGTTTTCACAAGCCCTCTCGTTCTCTCCGGCAAGCGTCCGTGCATGGAAAGAAGCTCTCGCGTTCTCTCTTTCTCTTTCTCTCTCTTTCTCTCTCTTTCGTTTCGGATTCAAATAGCAGAGGAAACGGACCGATGCAAGGGGCTGAACGTGAACTCGGGCGATACGCGATGAGTTGTTCCGAAAATCTAGGTCACACCACTCAAGCTCCAGCTTGTTGGAAGGCTGAAGCAAAGCGACAAGCGGGAATGGAAGGAAACGTTATTCGGAAGGATACACGATACGGTCGAGCGTGGGGTTGAGGGGGTGAAAAGACCGCAGGAGAACGAGCGGAATGAAGAATGAACACTCTGCGGTTCCTTCTGTATTTTTTTTTGTTGCTCCAGCGCTCCCTTTTGCTTCTTCAGCTACAGCTTCCGCCAGCACCGGCATTGTTCGCGTTCGCAGTTGCAATTTGCTGCTACTCCACCCACCGGGCAGGTTTCGGCAGTGTTTTGTATGCGTGCGTGTGAGTTCTGGCGGTGAGCATTGCATTATTGTTCCCCATTCGCTCGGACACTTTGCTTTGGATCGGGTTGGCTCGGCGACATACCGTCATTTGTTTGTCGCTTTCCCTGTCGCACTCTCTCTCGCGTGCCCGTCTTGTGGTGCGGCAAAACTTTGTTGCACTTTGGCTGCTCTCGGATGAAGAAGAGAAGAAGGAAACCCGCAACAGCGAACGATCACGTAAAGACCATACATTGGAGGCGTTTTTTTTTCGTGCTGGCATTCCCCTTACAAGGTGTCCCGAAAAGGGCACGGAGGGCGCTGCTGGAAGATGGCATCCAACGTGCCACCACCGTTTCTATCTGGGTCAGTGCTGAAAAACTGACAGCGTGTGCGGCAGACAAAGCACGAGCAAGAGCGAGCGACTGCGATGGCGTGAGTCCAGTGTGACCGTGTGAAAACGGGGATGGTGGGTCAAACTCGGTTTGGAGCCGAAGATTTCCACGCCGCGTGTAAGACACCTTCCGGCCCCGGGGAGCATCTTATGAGGGCTCCCGGTCCCGGTCATAAAGGAGGAGAATTGAAAACCCACGCAAAAAAAAGGGCATGAAAAAACGTAGAACAAAACACGTCGTTGTTCTTCGGCGCACACAAACGCACCTACACACCCACAAACTGGGTGGACTGGCGGGATCCGGGCATTGTTTGTGACATGTACATAAATCAAACCACTTCGCCTGAGAGCTCCGGCTGGCTGGGGCGAGCAGCATGTGCTAAGAAAATTGAATAAGATAGCAGTGAGGTGAGCGCGGGGAAGGGAAGATGAAGGTGTTCCCACGAAAGGCGCAGCGGGTTGAAAGGGACAGCAAAACACAAAATAAAAAAAAACATCTGCAAAACTAGCAAAAATGAAACATGCTGCCTTGTTGTTAAATACGGCATGGCCTGCTGGAGTGGGAAAGTGTTTGAAATTTGATTGAATGTTTTAAAATTCGTTTGTTTTTTTGGTTCACTCTGTTTCGTGAAGGTTGTGCTCCTTCAAGGAATGTTATTGTGAGAAGTTTGAATTCAATAATCCCTAAATGAAAAATTACCGGTTTGAAAAATGTTCGCAGAGAAGAATAGGGTAAAATATGGGGAGTTTTCTTTCGCAACCAGATTTTTTTTTGCAACAACAAATATTGTTTTTTTTTTAACTTTTGAGTTCGATTTCAGTAAAATAAATTTGTTTCAAGCGAAAAAGTAGGTAAATATTATGGACTTAATATTCTAAATCACGGTACAACAAACAATATTCAATTTAGATCTGTCAAATGGCTACAATGATGCGAACAAATGTAGTAACCAGTTGAATGTTTATTATTGCACCAAATTTTCTCGCATAGAACATAGTTTTGTTAATTGTAGCAGCGATTGTTGCAGCGATTATCATTTTTACATCACTCATCACACCCTGTGCAACATTGTTCGTGCGAGAGGAGAACCGGAACAGCAGACCACTGATGAGCTGACCAGTTTAACCGAACATACACACACGCACACATAAATCACCGTTAGCGCCATAATTGACCGCAGCGTGACCACGGCTACGGTATTTATTTGACCTTCTTGTTTTCGGGGTGGTAGGCAAGAGAAAATGTACCTAGCTGTAGGGTGGTTACAACAACAGTGCAATGAGCTACGCGCAGCTCTTTCACGCCGAAACGAAACACCAGTCGACGTAAGCAAAGTGGGAAAGCGGGAAACTGAATTATTGCAGCGCGTTGTTTATTGTTTTCTACACATGGTTGCCGCTTAACCGCGGTGGAAACAACTCGTAAGTGAACATACACTCACATTCGCAACACGTGAAAAAATCATCATTTCGGAAAGTGATTGGCTTTGGCTTCGAAACGTGCCTTTATTTTATTACTACCCAATTGCTAACGAGAAATTCGCTAAATGCATGCACACAATCGTTCGTCAAAAAAGTGGCAATTATAAATATTTGTGTTGTTTCGTCGCTGAACAGCTAACGATCGTGTGTGTGTGTGTGTGTTTCAAATGCATACAAAACACAAGTTCGTTCGTTTTCGATTAGCAATACATGACAAAAACAAAACGGCACTGGGTCGAGGTTTGGGAAATTGTTTCACAACATTTAAGTGCATGCAAAAAATGGGGTTTGCTTTTAGTAGCACGTATATGGCTTCTGTTAGACTTGATTGAGTTCATATGGATGGTTCCGCTTGAAGGAATGAACAAATTATGACGCTGGTGAACACCCATCTGCAATAACCTTTACAGAAATTCTATCAAGGATCAACAACTTTGTTTTGTTGTTCTTTCTTCTCAACACGGCCTGTATTTGCCCCCAAGGGTCCTTAAAACGCCCAGGTGTGAGGGCTGCACTGCGAGGAGATGAAAGAAACGCGAGTTCAGGGTAGCAACGCCAGAGGCCACAATCCATTCATCGTGGCGAAACGTTGGGATACGGTAGGAGGGTACCACTCGATTCGGAGAAATGACGTCCGTGTACGCCGCCAAATCGGACCGGTCCGGTGTGATGGTATGAAAAATGGATTTGAAACGAATTTGATCCGTTTGGTCCCACAGAATGGGTGAAATACTTCAAAAATAGGCATCGAAGCGAACCACTCTCCGTGCTGCTGCTGCTGATAAATGGGAAGGTGGTAGTCCCTACTAGTAGGCCCTCGTCAATGCTTCAATTAATCAATCGAAACCCGGCTCATAGGTAGAGAGAGCGAAGGAGAGAGAGTCAGCGAATGTAGAACACCAATTAACTATTGAAAATTAAGTGTTTTGCAGCAGGGAACAAAAAAAAACCGCTTTCAAACGGATGTTTCTTCCAAAACAAAATACAGCGCGGTTTCAGCGCCTAGCGCTTCACACAAACCACAACTCGAGTGGCTTTACGTGCACTTGACTGCACGTAACACAGTGCAGCACGAGTGCTGTTGAACGAATGTGACGGCGTGTCGGTGGGTTGGATACGTTGCATACGGCTCGAGAGCGGCGCGTTCGCTTACGCAAGGACCTGCGAGAAAAGGGGTCTGCGAAACATACATTTTGTGCACTTTGCTCCTTCACTCCATCCCGACTCCGCGCGGGATGGTTTTCAATTTGTACACTTCCTTCTCCACGCACCTTTCGGGCAGGATGATGCACTCCCGGCAGGACTTCGCTGGTTTCGCTCGTGAGTGCCACGATGAGTCACCCCCATTAACTGTGAACGGTTGGAAAGGATTTCGAGTACGAACTAATATTGTCTATGGATGGTTCATGAAACGCAGGTGGCTTATTATGGAGGGAGTTTTTTTTTCCTTTTTAAAATTACACGAATTAAGCAAACACATACATCGACTTATCTTTAGCACACGGTGCCCTCCCTGCTGCCATGGGACGCCCGCCCGCTCTAAGACGCCCACAGTCCGACGGATTTTTCGATGCTATAAACCTTCAATGGAGACAACCCCAGAAAGCCCTCGACGGGAGCAGCAGAGACCGTTCGTTTGCCCATGTGTTGGTGCCAGTCGTACCGTGTGGGGAGCTATGCGCAAAAGACACACGCTGGTGCGGGCGTGAGTGTGTGTGTTTGTCTGCTTTTTTTTAACACCCCACCGGTAGCCTGCTTTACTCCGACGAAACGGATAGCATATTTGGCTGATATCCTGATGATTATGTGACAGTAGGTTTACGTTTCTGTATGTGTATGGGGGAGAGAGAGAGAGAGAGCGAGAGAGTAAAATTTCAGTTTCGTGTGTGAGTGGGTGTTTGTGTGTGGGGCAGTGAGAATGAAAGAATGAGAGTTTCGTGAGAGAAATTCGTCCCCGATCATCATTGCAATGTGTCATTCGGTGGTGTTGTTTTCTTTTCATGATCCTTTTCTTACCGCATCAGCTTAACGAGCTGGGCTATTCCTTTATTGATGATTTGGTCGGTATTAATTATCAGTTGTTGAGAAAATTGACCCTCTACAGGATGATTGGTAGCCAAGTAGGTCTTGCTTTATGAATGTTTTTGTGTAATTTTTCAGCGCAGTAACATTTGGTTTAGTTTATTAAAATGAAAACAAAAACACTTTCAATACGAACAAAATATTGAAATTTTGCATTTAATTTTAAACATAAAAAAATAATTAAATTCAACCATTCCATTTTTAAACAATACACCATAAATCTATCCACCCTAGTCTGTAGAAGTTCTTCAAATTCTGTGTGACTTCCTAGAAAAACATCCGTAAATTTTTTAAATTTGTTTGAAGATTGCTATTTAAGAAAGGGCTATTATTGTAGTTTCCTTCCATTCAAATTAACAGTGAATGAGAAAGGAAAACGAAAGCATGCATTTTATTATAACACAAAAATGTTAAACTTTTACATCCAGTCAATTTTAATGTACCAAATTTTCACGGCATTCCAGACGGTCGAACGAAACGTGGCGAGTCTAGATAGTGCGTGTCTGTATATGTCGCCCTGTATTATGTTCACCCAATTTTAAGCTCGTTCAGCAAAATAAAAAATCTAACACATCGGCTCCTGAAAAGTTTATCCTGACGGCGTACTGTACGAATGTGTGCGTATGTATGCGTGTAGGACATCCGGAGCAGCATCTTCCACACACATGCAAAGGAAACGCTCGCGCGTGCACGTGTGTGTGTGTGTGTGAAGAGAAGATTGCTCTGTTACAGCCATGCTGCTGCTGCTGCTGCGGCTGCTACCAAATGAGGTACCACAAAAGTGGACACCAACACAGCCACCAAGTGCGTCCTTGATGGGGACGAAACGTTACGCTCCCGTTTTCGGGGATGGAAGCAATTTTTCATCGAAATTCGCTCCAATCAACGGCGCTGGTGTTGGTGCCCGCTCGGCGTGTATTGGTGTGTT